>BQNB010010636.1:0-83489 GCA_026074375.1 Tanacetum coccineum
GGGTCCCGGCTTTATATAGGGACGAATGGATTAGAGATCAAGGTTTTAGAGTAGAGTAGTGGCCAAGGGTGTGAAGTAGTGGCCAAACTAACTAGGAGTGACTCATAGGAGCTATGGACTAGCATTTAGAGGTGGTGAGGGGATCGGTTTGCAAAAGAGGTGACAATGGGGGTTTTAGTTAGTGAGCAAGGGTGTGACGAGGGTGGTAGGGTGTTAGGGTGGTGACAAGGAGGTGGTGATGGTGGCTAGCAAGGTGGTAAGTCACGGTGGTGCTTGGTGTGACTTTAGTTCGGGCTAGTATTGGGGTTTTTAGGGTTTTTGGTTTTAGGGTTAGGACGAATTAGGGTTTTAGATTTAGGGTTTCAGATTAGGGTTTTAGGAGGGAAAATGGTTTAAATGTCGTACATTAGAGAGTTGTACCTCAGGCTTGAAAGGTTGTACGAAATACCTTAGAAAAATGGAGGGAAAATGCTAAATTTGAATTTCATGCTTAATCGATGTGTACTTTGTGCTTTAAAGTGTTGTACTAGGGTTTTGGAGGGAAATATATTCAAATATTATGCATTAGTAACTTGTACACATGCCTTATAAGCTTAAACGAGTTGTATATTGGTTTGTATGGGAAACTTATACGTAATCAGGGTTTTGATACAAAGGTTAACGTTTAAAGTCTATTTTGATATAACGTTATGGAAAGTACGTTAAATAGATAACGTATGGTAAGAATGGAGTTTAAACATATTGCTTGACATATTATAACGTTTACTTGCTATAAACGTTGATGAAATTTGCATTGGTAGGTTGTGTGAGCTCGTTTACTTTTGTAATGTAAGTTACGTTACATTATGGATGGAATAAAGCAAAATTCTTTCCATGGAAATGGTTGCATCTAATTTAATAGATGGAAAATTATACTGAGTAAAATTGCATCTAATTTAATAGATAAAAAATTACATTGATGAAAATTGTGGGTTGTTATATCCATTGCATGAGTACAAGCTAAAAAAGGCCATATATGGTCTCAAACAAGCACCACGTGTATGGTACGACATGCTGTAAAGTTTCTCCTTTCACAACATTTCCCCAAAGGTGCAGTTGATCCTACACTCTTCACACGGAAAGCAGGAAATGACTTATTGTTGGTACAAATTTATGTTGATGATATAATATCTGCATCCACTAATACTGCTTTGTGTAATGAGTTTGCTAATCAGATTACCACTAAGTTCAATATGTCAATGATGGGGCAGATGCCATTCTTTTTAGGATTATAAATTTCTCAAAGTCCTAGAGGCATCTTCCTAAACCAATCAAAATATGCTTATGAAATTATTAAAAAATATGATTTGCTATCTAGTGATTCTGTAGACACACCTATGGTTGAAAAGAATAAACTGGATGAAGATCTACAGGGGACACCAGTTGATGCTACACTTTACCATGGCATGATTGGATCCCTCATGTATCTGATATCCAGTAGACCCGACCTTATTTATGCAGTCTGCTTATGTGCCCGGTATTAGGCAAAGCCTACCGAAAAGCACTTAAATGCGGTTAAACGGATCTTTTGATACCCAAAGAGAACCATTAACATGGGACTCTGGTACTCGAAGGATACCGATATGTCTCTAACAGCATATTCAGACGCAGATCACGCGGGGTGTCAAGACACTAGACGCAGGACATGAGGAAGCGCTCAATTCTTAGGTGATAAACTTGTTAGTTGGTCTTCCAAGAAGCAAAAGAGCACTACGATTTCGAGTACAGAGGCTGAATATATTTCCTTATCTAGGTGTTGTGCTCAAATCATATGCATGCGATCACAGCTAACAGATTATGATTTTCAATTCAATAAGATTCCTCTGTACTACGACAACAAAAATGCAATTGCTTTATGCTGCAACAACGTTCAACACACAAGAGCAAAGCACATCGATGTACGCTACCATTTTATAAAGGAGCAGGTGGAGAATGGAATGAAATGGAATAAGTGGAACCTTTTTTTACTTTTTGTTTTCGGAAATTAGAAGCTCAACTGGTTTTGACATCTCACAAAACCGTTGCCCCCAATAGAAAAAAGGAATCCAACTTCTTGATCAAAAAAGCTAGGTATGAGAAGCATGTTTTCCTCCAAGAAAACCGCAAAAAAAAACGTCTGACAAAAGGAGGAAGACGTTTTAATTGTGGGGTAACTGTCCGGTGTGAAATATTTCCTGTGTAAAAATTGTATATAAAAAAATCAAAAAACCCAACAAAAGATTTTTTTTCAATTTATAATAAACTTGTATGTCCAAAAATAAAAATATAAAACAAATAAAAAAAAATCCCAAAAAAAAGGAAAAATACAAAATTAAAACAATTCAAAAAAAACATACAAAAAAATATTTTTTTTCCATGACAATTTTTTTTTTATAGAAATCCTAAAATATTTATTTACTTAACAGCCTTCTTTCGAAAAAATTGCCTATATAAGATAATTTTAAAAAAACAAAATAGCCCCTATAAATACAGGTTCAATAGAAAATAATGTCAATTAGTGGGCCTTTGCCCTATTATTTATTTTCAGATAGCCAAAATACGTTACCATCGTTCCCTTAAATGCCAAGTAATTATATCCAAAAAAGAGAACTTTGGCCCCTCCACAATGGGGAAAATGAAAAATTTTTTTCTCGGGAAATTAATTACTTTTTTTTTTTCAATATTCATTCAAATGCTTTGTTGTTTTACTTGCAACACCCACACCCTGGGCCATTATATTTTCAAATAAGTGTAACTATCACCTGCATGTTTTTTATTTTAATGTAAAAAAACGAAAGAACAATCTTGTTTTTATTGGGTGTTGTTTTACGAAAAAAAAAATAACCAAAAAAAATAATTGGGGTTTCTCCCATTTAAAAGATTTTTAAAAAAAGTTTTCTATCCACTCAAATAGTCCCTAACATCTCTTTAAATAGAAACTGGGACATTAATTATTTGAGGGTAAGAAAATAGTTATTTTAAACATTTTCCCCTTTCAAATCTGATACTTTTCCCCAAAAAATCCATCCGTGGAATAAAATGAAAAATTTTTCCAAAAAACGTATTTATCAATTTAAAAGGGGAGTCATTAATTATTTTTTTTTAACTCAGTTGTTCTCAAAAATGTTTTTTAATTGGAATTTAAGCTTTAAGGGAAACTAAATGGCAAAATAGAGGACTTTAGAATCCTAGTTTTTTTATAACAACTTTTAGGCTAAAAATGGGTCCATTTTTCTATAGCAGTTTAAAATTAAAACTTTTATTGCACTAGGTTTAAATAAATATAAAAGACTGAAACTCCCAAGGAAAACTATTTATTTCAATTAAAACAAACATAACCAAAAAAATAATAACCAAATATAATTTTAAAAAACACATTTCGCTCCACACTTATAGATTTTCACAATCTCACATTCCTCTCATACACACATTTTGCTCCACTCATAATCAAAGATTCAAACGTGGTTTTCAAGGCTCAAGACTTTCACCTACTCGTTCGTTACCCATTACTCATCATCCTGGTAAATTGAATTAGCTTATAACTCCTTTTTACACCCGTAATCAATTAAAAACGTTTTAGGGTTCATAGGAAAAAAGTTGTAGTTTTTGCCTAATTTTTGAGGGGTTTTAATCCTTAGGGTGCGACTAAGATGTAGTTATAACAGGTTTGAGTATCTCCTAACCATTTTAGAGATATGGTGATTTTTGTATGTTAAATAAAGCAAAACATGTTGTCTGTGGTTGAATAGTCGTGGGTTTATGATTATAAGTGTCAATGATGCTTTCTTATACCCTTATCACATGTTATTGCTTCCATTGAAACCTTATAATTGGAAAAGTTGTACTTCTAGGTTCGTTAGATCAAAATTTGGTGTAAGTTTGCTCATGTAATGTGGGAATGTGTTTGTAAGCTATTCTAGGCCCCTATGTGCATATTGTGTGTTTAGAATGGTCCTTAACATGGTTGTTGTGTGATTTGTCTCCTTTGTGTGCTCGAATTTGAAACTGCATGCTCAAAATGTTGTTGTATCTTTGTGAATAATGTTTATGTGAGAATATGATTGTATTTGTGATGATTGTTAGAGGAGATTATAGGTTTTCAAGTTGTAAAAAATTGAGATAAGTAGCTTTGAATGGAGTAAAACATGTTTCTGTTGAATGAAGCGAAACATGTCAGTTTTATCCAAGCGAAACATGTCAGTTTCATTTCAACCAATGCGAAAACATGGTTTAGTTTTATTTCATATGTCATAAGCGAAAACATGTTGGGTCAGTTTTTTTTCACTCCCAAGCGAAACATGTCCCCCTAATTATTTATCTAAAGTGAAAAAAACATGTCAGTTGTATGTATCTTAAGCAAAAACTCATGTAATGAATTTTTTGACCCAAAGGGTGAAAACAATGTTTTAGAACAAATTTTTCAAGCGAAAACACATGACAGGTAATACGACCCAAAGCCAAAATAATTGAACAAAAATACCAAAAAAGTAAACTCTGCCAGCAATATTATTAATTTTTTTTTTGGGTTGTGAATATTGTTTGTTTTTAAAGTTAATATAACTTTTTTTTCAATTTTTTTTTTTCCCATGCTTGAATGTTTTATCAAATTTTGCTGCCTCTCCTTAATTTGAATGTGGTTGGTCCTAAGTATTTTTTCCCTTGGTAAATGTCAAGTTTTTTTTGGATAACTTTTTTGATTTTGATTTTTTTGAACCCTAATAACCCTTAGTTGAACTTATTCTTAAGTGTTAGTAATTTCCCTGACATGTATTTTTTTTTTTTTGTAAAAGAAAACCTAAATCATAGATTCAATCATATCATCAAAAGGGATTAACCAACCCCTTAAAACATAAAATGTATATGTTTTTTTGTTTGTATTAACAAATTCCTTTTTAATACATATAGAATTAATACATATAAATATATAATAAATATATATAAATATATAATAAATAGGATAATATCAATAATAGTAGTATAGTATTACCGGAAGTATCGGTCTCTCACTTCGTTACCCACAAAGTTCAAAACCGGACCCGGGTCGTTCTTCCCGACGAGGCGTGAATGGAAAATCGAGTCGAGGTTTGAAAATGGTGCTTGAATGATCAAAGTTTAGATTTGGTTTTCTAAATCCTACGGGAAATTATAGAAAATTTAACTAAGAAATACTTAAAACTACGGGAAGATCATAAAAAGGCACGGGAAATTAAACTTAAAACTACGGGAACGCATAAAAAAACGCAATGGATGACTTAAAATTCTACGGGAATCATAAATAAGGCATAAAAAGAAAATCTAAGTCTACGGGAACAGAAAAATAAAGGCAAAATAAACTTAAAACACAAAAACGAGAACGGGACTTAAAACCCGTTTTTTAGAAAATCAAATCTTGCAAAATTAACCCTACAAATGTAATTCTATTTTTTCTAGGTCCTACATGAAAAAAGAAAATTTAAAAAAAAATTATACTTTTTTTACTTTTATTTTATTTATTATGAATTAATTACTGTTTTAATGAAAATAAATTATAAAAAATATCAAACTAATTGTGAAAAATGTGAAAAAATTACAAAAAGTACCTTGACTTATGCTGATTCTAGGAAAAATAAAGTTGGGTTGCCAGCTTATTGAAATAAGCTGGAAATAAGCCCAAAAGGGCTTATAAGCAAATGGGGGAAAACCCCCTTATATAATAAATCTTACACAACTCTACCAGATGGCCCTGCTGGTGCCGGTGGTAGAGTGTGTGTATGCTAAAGCTTTGGTTGAGAGGGGAGGTCTCGGGTTCGAGCCCTGCTCACCCTTGAGACCTCTCTACTCCCATATTTTTTTTTTGCAAAAAACTTTTAAAACAACTTTTTTAATAAGATGAAAATAAGCATTTTTCTTAACTACAACTTTTTATGAAGACTTATAAATAAGCTGGAAAAGCACAAATTAAGCTGACAGAAAACTTAATATAAACTTAAGGCACTAAGAGGCTAATTTTTTTGGCTTTTTAAGAACAAATAAGCAAATGAAAAAGCAAAATAAGCAAAAACAAATAACTAGACAAACCTAATAAGCATATGGGAGCAAAAATAAGCCAAGAAAGCAGACAAATAAGCACAGAAAAGCTGAATTGAATGTGACAGAATGCTTGATTAACACTAAGTCTAAAATGGTTAACTGTCTGCTTATTTTTGGACTTAAAAAGCACAATGGAAAGAAAAATAAGCTAACAAAGATGACAAATTATATCTAATAAGCAATTAGGAACAAGAAAAAGCAAATAAAACCAACAGATAAGCACTGAAAAGCTAAAAAGCAAATTTGGCTAAAACTGCAAAGCAAACAGCCTATGGGAACACTTATGGGCTTAATTTTGAGCAACTTAATAGATCCTTATGGGTCTAAGGCTTATATGAGCTTAAAGCTTGTCCTACAAGCTTGCTAAATCAGCAAAGAAAAAAGATTTTGAAACAAAAATAAGCTGTGAAAAAGCTCATATAAATTGACTGTTTCACTCAGCATGTGCTGAGTGAAATCAGTATATGCTGAAAAATGGGCTTTTTTGAAGACTGAATTTAAGCTAGGAAAATAAGTCCAAGATGCAAAGTAAGCAAAAACAGATTAAGATGAACTCCTAATGAGCTTATTCTCTTAAATTAAGAATCTAAAACAAACTATACCTACCCTAAATTTGAAATTGAAAAGTACTAAAAACCTAGCCCATTACTTGAAATTCAAAACAGTTTTGACCCATTTACCTTAAAAACAATGAAACAATACTAAAACCTAAACAACCATATTCTAATCATGAACTTGAATGTATGTTGAACATGAAAAACATCACTTGACAACTTGAAACTTAAAAATCAAAGATAAAACACTTTTGGCACTTTAAATCTAACAGTAGGGAAACTTAAGCTTAGAAAAACATAAAGAAAACTAAAAACTTGATTCAAACTTGATTTTACTTACTTATCGATTTAATTTAAGCTTGAGAAATCTGCATTGAGTACCACAAACAAGTTTTGACCTCCATTGACCCATTTTGGGTCCTTGACCCAAACACCCTTTTAAAATCTGTTAAACCGTTTTTTAAGCTAAACTGATTAAGACAAACCTTGGAACCCACAAATAGATTAATACAAGAGTTCCTTAAGCATAAATAAGCAGTTATATCAGGATTTTAAACACTTCAAATAAGCAATTAGGATTAAGCAGTTTTAAAGCAAATCTATACTAAAGGGCATATAAGCTAAAACTTAAGCATAAAATTCATTTAATAAGACACATTAAGACAGAATAAGCATCAAATAAGAACTACTGAGCAATTGATAAGCTAAAAAGGCAAATAAGCTAGAAATGGAAAAAGTATGTGTACCTTTGTCCTTTGCTTAAACAAGGACACAAATGCTCAATAGAGCTTAAATCTACAAGCTCAGCTTATTAAATAAGCTGTGAATACCCCATAAGCCCATCCTTGTCTGACTTATCATCCAAAGAGCTTAAACCCAACAATTTGCTTAATGAAACAGTAACTTTATAAAAGCTTTTAAAAAAACCTTTAAGTAGTTAAAACAGGTTATACAAGCATAAAAGAGCTTATAGAAATGGCTTTTGAACACAAAAGAGCTTGAATGCATAAAACTTGAAGAATAGACAAAATTTAAAAACTTGAAAACTGAATTGTATTAAGATAAAATGAAAGTACAATGCTTGATAATGTAAAAGACAGAAATTTAAAACATAATTTAAAACATGAAAATAAATTAAACTAAGACTACACTACTCCTAGATTACACTTCTTTTTACTGTGTGAAAAAAAACACAGTTATATAGTCGCCTATGCTCTTTGATGTGTGCTTGTTGTGTTTTCTGTGTGAGGAGAACCCAAATCAATCTTAGCCCTTTATCTTGAGTGGTGCCCAAGCCAAACGATCTCAACCCTTCTTTTTCATAGCCAATGGACATTTAGGGGATTGCCAACATGTCTTTGTCTGTTTGTGGAGTGGGGTTGTAGTGTTTTGGAGTGTAGTTGCAGGTGTGGGACAAAGGAGGGGGATGATGAATAGTGCTCGCGCCAAAAATGGTTTAAGTGGGGGCAGGGGTTTGTTTTGTGGTTTGGCAAAAGTAGTCCTTCACTTTGTATAAGTTGATTGCAAAACAAGTCCTTTGTGGTGATAAAAAGTATTGGTGGTTGGCAAGAAAGGTCCCTTAACGTTATATGTTGGTTTGCACAGTTAGTCCTTGATGGACTAACGAGGGTTAAGGGTTAAGGGAAATGTTTGTTAAGGCAAGGATGGGCCTAAGTATTGGGCCGGTTATAGTATAAAAGGGTTTGGGCTTTTATAAGGTTTAAAAATGGGTTTAGTTTAGTGAAATATGTAAGTGGGCTGATCTGGGCCCACTTGGTGGGTACGAGTGGGCCCACTTTTGTCAATTTAGGTTTTCGGGTTCTGTTTTCGATGCTCTTTCCAATGCCTCATCCCGGGGTTGACTTTGACTTTGACTTTGACTTTTTTGTTGACTTTGACTTTGTCTTTTTGACTTCTCACGGTCTTTCCATTCTCGTGCTCGGTTTTGTCGTTTTGGCTTCGATTTTTGTCCTTTTCTTAGATATCCGTTTCCTGCATAATACAAATGCAAAACATACAAATACAATGTATTTTTGGTACGTTTTTAGTCATTTAGGTCCATTTTTAGCGATCAAAGGTATGTGTAATTAAACACATACCATGTATATAAATCGTATTGGTTAATTCTTAAGCAAAATCATGAATCCTCAAGAAACACAACAAGTTGCTGCTCGTAATGAAAAGTGGGTTCCTTCTGCTAAGAGAGTCAAGATCAGCTCTACAAATATCAGATGCCAAAAAAGGAAGATACATTTTAAGTGATCATTGACGTAATCAAGAATTCCACGTGCTTTAAGGCTTTCACCATATCTGCAGATGTCCTTGAAATCTTTATGCAGCAATTTTGGTACACCATCAAGAAGGTTTAAGACACTAATTCTTATGATTTCCTCCTAGCCAACAAGAAGTGTATTGTCAATGTTGAAGTCTTTAGGACAATACTTAATATATGTCCAAGAGTGGAAGGTGAAGACTTCACAGATATTCAAGATAATGAAACCACACTTACCTTTCTCCTTGATCTTGGCTACAAGGGTCCACTGAACAGGCACACCAACATGTTTGTGGATCATATGCACCAGCCATGGAGAACTCTGGCAGCTATTATCAACAATTGCCTTTCTAGAAAGACTACAAGTAATGACAAACTCAGAAAGTCCAGGATTGACATATTGTGGGGGATGATCAACAGGGAAAGTGTCGACTATCCTGAATTGATTTGGGAAGATATTGCTTACCAGATTGATCACATGAAAGAAAATAGATCAAGACGTGAGAATATGCCATATCCTCGATTCACCAAAATCATCATCAACCATTTCTTGAAACAACACAAGTCTCTCACCAACCTCAATCATAAGCACTATCATACAATCAAAGACCATAGTATTGTAAGCAGGCTAAAGTTTGTTAGAATAGGTTAAGACTATCAGAAATATAGACATCCCATTCCTGATGTGATGCTAACTGATGCAATCAAGCATTTAGAATCATATCAGATGTTCATCAAATATTTAACAAATCAGATTCTACCCAAGAAGAGCAGAGGGAAAGGTTTAAAGGGCAGGAAGGCTGTTGATGACTCTCAGGAAACTGTTGATGTATCTGAAGAGTCTGAACCTGAACTTGAACCAGAACATGCTAAAAAGAAAATTGCTAGTAGAAGAGTGGTCAAGAAGAAAGTCACACTGTCTGTTGATGACAACATTATCTTTGATGATCCTGATGCTGCCTTAGAATTAGCTAAGTCTATCAGTCAAACTGAAGCTAAAGAAGCAAAAGCAGCAAGGAAAGTTCATACTACACATGCTAGGATCGTAACTGAATCTATCTCTGAATCTGCTAAGAAGAAGTCTAGTGGCAGAAGTTCTAAGAGTGTGGTAATTCAAGACACTCCAAGTTCTCCAAAGTCAAAACCCGCCACTTCAAAGACCAAGCTTGAAGGTGCTCCATCTCTTACTCCACAAGAACAAGAAGCTGCAGACATCATGCAAGCTCTTAAGGAAAGTAAGAAGACAAGCAGAAGACAACCAGGTACTAGAGGCTCACACGAAGGAACTGGTAGTAAACTAGGGGTTCTTAATGAGTCCACAGTCGTCTCTGCTACCTCAAGTGAAGGAACTGGTACTAAACTAGGGGTTCTCGATGAGGATAAGGACATTACTAAAGAGAAGGTCATTCTTAAGTGGGGAGATGAACAAGATAGTGAACATTCTGATGATGATAATGATGATGCTGAGAAGGATGATAAATATGGTGATGCTGATGATGAAGGTGATGATCATGTTAGTGATACACAAGATGCTGATGATGAAGATGTCGAAACTGAATCTGATGATGATGATATTTATAAGTACAAGATACATGTGCATAAAGATGAGGATGTAGAAATGAAAGATACTGAAGTTGAAGAGTCTGATAAAGGTGAAGGTTACTGATGCAGCAAAGGAAGAAGCTGAAAAGACTTCAGAAGCAAAGGATGATACCAAGACATCTAAACTCCCTCCATCAAGCTCAAGCTTATCTGTATCTTTAGGTTTTGGTGATCAATTCCTTAAACTTTCTTCTGATTCTTCCTTAGTTAGTACTATTAAGGATTCTGCAGATGCAGATGTTAGTTCTTTGTTGGATATTCCCATCCAACATGAAACTCCCCAGATCCAGTCTCCATCAGTACAGAAGATTCCCGTCTCAATAATTCCAGAGACAACCAATCTTCCACCTATACCATAATTAGGTACTGAAACTCTAGTTACAACTACTGACCCCTCACCTTATGTGACACCTATCATCTAAACCGTACAACAAACAACAACACCAATTCCCACACCAACAATCACAACTGATGCTCCAACCGTCACCACTGCTATTTTGGAATCTAATGCACTCTTTGTTATTGAAATAAGAGTTGCAAAATTAGAAAAAGATATGTCTGAGCTAAAAATTATTGATCATTCTTCTGAAGATCTTGTTGTTCTCTAGTCCTATGTTCCAATAGTTTTTGATAGTTATCTTGATACCAAAGTTAGAGATGTATTTCAAAAGGAACTATAGAAACACACGATATATCTCATTCATAAATATTCTCTGCAGCATCTTCCCGAGTTAACCAAGAAACCAACATCAATATCTAAACAAGAATCTAAGAACAGTCCTTCAGAGATTCTCAAGATTAAGAAGGAACAAGCTGAGAGTCAAAAGAAACCATAGTTTACCATCAAGTCTACTGACAAGGCAGCTCTTAAAGAATATGATCTAAAAATCGCTCTCTACCAATCCATGCATGCTAACAAGTCTTTTATCATAAATCCTGCCAATCATCAGTTGTACCATGCACTTATAGAAGCATTGATTGAAGATGAAAATGCTATGGATAAGGGAGTCACTGACACAGTGAAAGACCACAAAAGAAAGCATGATGATGATGAAGACGATGATGATGAAGACCCTCCAGCTGGACCAAACCATGGTAAGAAGAGCAAGAGGAGAAGAACTAAAGAGTTTGAATCTTCTAAGAAGCCATCCTCCACTAAGGAAACCCCAAAGGGTAAAACTCTAACTAAAGGCTCTAAAATTGGTAAGTCTGCTCGACAAAGGAACCAGTTAAAGAGTCTATTGCTGAGGTGATTATGGATGATGTAGCTCATGATGATAATCCACCACAAGTCACCTCAGAACCCAAAACAAGAAAGACTCTGAATCCAGAATGGTTCAAGGAACCTCTGAGGCCTCCTACTCCTGATCCTGAATGGAACAAGAGTCAGGTTGTACTTGATTAACCCGAATAACCTTGGTTTAATTAGATGGTCTCTACTTCAAAGGATCCTCTAACATTCAATGATCTCATGGCCACTCCTATTGACTTCTCCAAGTATGTGTTGATTGGACTCAAGATCAAAAATCTTACTTTGGATATCTTGTTAGGACATGCCTTCAATCTATTAAAAGGCACATGCTCTAGCAGTATCAAACTTGAGTATAATTTCCAAGAGTGCTTCAATGCTTTAACAGACAATCTTGATTGGAATAATCCAGAAGGAGATCGTTACCCGTTTGATCTATCCAAGCCTCTTCCTATACAAGGACCCCCAAGTCATCAAACCGTTGATGCTGATTACTTCTTCAACAATATATTTGAACACTTATAATCTAAAGGTAACATACACCACATCTATTACGATGACAAAGGCTGCTCGATATAAGATCAAAGGAATTGAAGACATGGTCCCCACACTTTAGAGTACCATCAAGCATGCGTATGACAAAGATGCATTAATGGGAATCAAGCACTAGGGTGAAAGGCGTAAAATATGGTACCGATCTCAGGTAAATAAATTTTCCAAGTAAAATGTTTACTCTACTAAGGCGATTCTTGGTGTGAAGAGTGTTAGTGTGAAGAAATTGCACATATATGGTCATTTAGAAGAAATTATGGTGAAAAGATCTGATCAACAACTTTATACATTTAAAGAAGGTGACTTTGTTGATCTACACCTAAATGACATTGAAGATATGCTTCTTCTTGTTGTTCAACACAAGCTATTCCACCTCGACGGGAATGTTATTGTTGACTTTATTGTGGCCCTTCGTATATTCACAAGAAGTCTAATCCTCAAGAGACATGTTGAAGACTTACAGCTTGGTGTGGAGAGTTACCAGAAGAAGCTTAACATCACCAAACGTCAGAAGACCTTTCCCGAGATTGAATTCAAAGAACCCTACACTCCATCATATGATCCACCTGGAATTGTTTATGAAGATCTGGACAAACAAAAAAGAGTTTTGCATGCTGATAAGCTGTATAAGTTCTCGAATATCACACTCAAGTCTGTTCACGATGAGACTCATCACAAAGTACTCGACTTTCGTCTGGATTACAACAAATTGATGCCAAAGAGGAAGTAGACGGCTGTTGACTAAAAGAGATCGGGTCTTATGGTTGAGTTGATCGATAAGCAACTAAGAGAAAGGGAAATCATCAGAAATCTAGAGAGATTAGTTGGTGCAAGCAAACTCGAGATGAACTACAAACTTATGACGCGTACCATTTAATCGTCAGGTGCTATCTCAAAATCTTATCTTGTGAATATTGTGAATATGTAGTATAGACTTATAATAGTAGGCAATATAAATAGTGTTTGAGTACAAATTTTCTAGAATTTTTCAATAAATTCAAAAAAATTCAAATTAACGTACTCAACACTATATATATAACCCTCATAAATTGAGGGGGAGCATTTAATAATGTTTCTAATACGGCTTGTTAATAATTAGACATTTTTTTCCCTAAAACCATTAATATTTGAATCAATTGATATCTAAAATATCAAGAGATTTGACATTTTTGATAAGGGGAGAAAATGTGATTAAAATATATGGCTAAAGATGTGATTTTAAGGACTCAAGTGCAAGTTTCACCCTTCATGTGCTAAACATTTTTGAATATCGATGCACATGTTGAGGGGAGCAATTTCAAATGGTTTAAGGCTGAGAATAATACCAAAAGACAGACCATGTTTGTAATTACATAGAGTTATAAGGTGGTTAGGATTAGGTATTCATTCTCACGATCCAGCCAAAACCGAAGGGATCTACCCAGGGACATTCCACAAGTCAGT
This sequence comes from Tanacetum coccineum, assembly GCA_026074375.1. Classification (NCBI taxonomy): domain Eukaryota; kingdom Viridiplantae; phylum Streptophyta; class Magnoliopsida; order Asterales; family Asteraceae; genus Tanacetum; species Tanacetum coccineum. The sequence continues at coordinate 13,760 of BQNB010010636.1, forward strand.
GTAGAAGTCCATAGGTATGATATAAAAAAGGAGTAAAATTAAGAATAAGGGAATAGTGTTGACTGAAATAGAGCTAGTACTGGAATAAACCCAACAAGGTACTAGTCATGAAGTCTCGATAAGCACTAAAGGGGTTAAAGAAATAAAAAGAAAAGTTAAGATAAAGGGTGAAAAGAAAGAAGCCCTACTTACACTTAGGCAGAAATAGGGTCAATACATAAATTGTCAGAAACACTAAGCTGTTGTCTGGTATTGAAGACAGTTGACGCAATGCACAACCCTCCCTAGTCACTCAAGGTCTCTCAATAGACTCTTGTTTCATTTCTCATGAAGATTAAACACATTTCTATTGACTTTCTCACTTCGAGTTAGTTGGTATTGAAAAGGTGGCAGTCTGCTCCAGCCTCCGATTACTAAAAACCAAAGTCCACTATCAAGTCTAGAGCCGAAAAAGAGATCATCCATAAATCTCATTAGGACACTTATCTAAAATATGCTTGCTAATTCACACAATGTGAAAACAAGAAATATATCAAGATTCCTATGCATTATCCTTGTGATTTAGCCAGAACATCCAAGTGAAAGTTAAGTATTTACAGTGAAGATGGAAATCCTGCTTAAGCCAACATTAAACAAGCTCTTGGTAGGTGACTTGTGAGATCCTACACGAATCAAACTTGTAATACTTGATATCGATTCGGTCCAGCTTATGAATTGACTTATGAATTTTGAAAAAATTAAAACTGTTGGTGTGTTATAAAAACCGTTTGCATCTTAACACACCGACAAATTTTCTAAATCAATTTTCAATCTTATGTCCATGGGAAGCCTCACAAGGGTATCTAGACATAGGGAAGCTGAACACGAATTGATGGCTTATTCAGGAAGATAATAACTTACCGGTTCACTCTTACCGTGTTGTCTGCTTTGAGACGCTCTGGTAATGAGAACGGCTAGTGCAACTGTAAAACTCTATCACGGAGATTCTTTGAAATTCTACCTGATCACAGGCAGTATTTATACTGATTAACAGGGAACCGTGGTTGTTACAACTGTATTCGACGAAGTGACAAAGCCACTTTCATCCATATATGTTGTTTATCACTAACCCATGCACGCATATTTCCTAATGGTGGTAGAAGTTTCTTGATGATAAGTTGAAGCCAATACCACATGCTCATACTCGACCGACATAAGTAATAACATCATGAAAGCTCAAGTACATGTTTCAATACTTCTACTACTCTGATACCATACGTCTTTCTTGAAGTGACGAAGTATTAAGTTGATACCGTACGTCCTCCATAAAGTGACAAAGTGTTAAAGTTAAAGAATATCAAGAAAGATGGTTGCACTCACTTTCAACATCAAGAACAGTATAAGCATGTCAGTCTAGAAGTTACAAGATCACAAGAAGGCAAAGATTACAAGGTGTCAAAAAGAGATTATGCTTGGTTGATGATCTCAAGAAGATCAAAAGATCACATACAAGTCAAGAAAAAGATACAAGCTAAAGCCTAAGTGTAAAGATCACTACATTAAGATTCACAAGATAAAGAACAAGATAACAAGACTACAAGCTAAAGATTGAAGACATTCATAGAATGTAGAGCTTAAGTTTTATAAAATGGAGTGACCTCCCTTAGGGGGAGATTGTTAGGAATTGAGAAAAGACTTGGTCACTTCCAAAGTTGTAATAATATAGCTCATAGCATAATATTTGGAAACTTACCAAGCTAACCGGGTCAACATAAGTCATCCTTATGTTGATTGGCCCTATGAGTGGTATATATACCCCTTTCCATGCCTTAGAGAGGATTGGTTGTTCATTTGGTTACACATAATATCATATTTTCCTTTCTTTCTCTCACTAAGTGCTACAACCCTCTTTTCTCTCTCTAAACTTTCTATCTTAATTAGTTGTTGTGTGATTTGATACTTCTACAGTTCTCTAGGGAAATAGTAAGGTACGCTTATAAAGTATGACTTAATGATCTAAGAAACGAGAAAAGATTCTTTTTGGTATTTTTGTATATATTATAGAGGAAGTAAATATTGGGGTTTTAGAGATTTTGATTTCAAGGCTAATATTAACCTAATCATAAGAAAATTATTTGACAAGGAAAAGTAAATTGGTGAAACTTTATATGACTTAGGGTGCACTACTCTCTGGTATTACTTAGTTTTCTTTACTAAGTTTGTAAAGCCTTAATTGATGATTATGAAGGATATATATAAATTAGTTTAATGCCTTGGTCTAGCTCATACACCCTATAATAACTAGTCTAATCCATTGGTCCAACCCCTATAACTAATTATTATGCAGTAATTATCTGACCGGCCAATGTCTCACAATTAAGCACCGCTCTACAATCGCTCTGTATTAACACATAAACTACAATTAAATAAACCTAGACGACTCATTTAGGCCAGTAACCTAAGAAAATTATGAGGTTTATGTAGTTCTTAGTCCGATTATAAGCAGTTATTGCATGTTATTATTATTAAAGATCTAATCAATTCACAAGCAATATATAATCACAAACGCCAACAAGAAAACATTAAAGAGAAACTAAATAACAATATATCTTATGAAATCCTATGTAAACAGAAAGAGATTTAGCCTATCATAGCATATAAAGTGTTAGCCTCAAAATATTGAGTCGAACAAGAAAGCTTGGTCACTCAACGAGGAAGCTTCAGTCTTTATTTAATCATATGTTGTAATAGGCTAGAAAGGGTAAACGGGCTCGTCCATATAATCTAATCGGTCATGTGTTATGGGCTAAAGCCCAAGTAATCCTAAGTAATCCCGAGCCCGGCCCATAGAAAGCCCATAGGCATGTAAGCCTCATGGTGTAAGTATAAATACCCCTCTCCAAGTGTGGAGAAGGTGTTGGTTCATTTTGTATTTCTCTCATTTTGTAATCAACCACACTTTCTTTTTCTTTTCTCTACTTTCTCTCTCTAACCTCTCTCTAAAATTCTTCATTTTCTCCTTTCTATTTTTCTTGTTTCAATGGTGAAGTGAAGGTGATATTGGGTTACCGACATTTGGTATCACTCGCCACGGGTGGGTTTAGTGTTTTTGTTGTGGTTTTGAGCTTATTGTATGCTTATTGTGTCTCAGCTTATTAATTTATTGTTTCTTCTTGTTTTGTCTTTTGTTTTTTAGCCCATTTACAAACGTCTTGTTTTTATTATTGTTTACACCTTTTGTTTTTGTTTCTTCTTGTTTTCTTGCTTATTGGCCCATTTAAAAACGCATAGTGGTCTAAACTTTTACATTTTATGTTTTTCATTCTCATTCAAAAACGTGGCCAAGTCTTAACAAAATTTATTGAATATGTTTTGTTGTGTTTCTACTTTTGTGGTGGTTTCTCTTCCTCCGTTATAGTTTTTTTCTTCATATCTTCATAACAAAAGCTTCCATCTTTTGTTTTAAAACCATTTTTACGTTATTAAAGTTTTTGGTGTTTTGTAGCTTCGTTATGGTCTTAACAAACCTTTATACATAGCTTATTGGTAGTTACTTTTGTGGTTATTTGACCTCTAAAACTGTTTATTTGACAAGCTTATTACAAAGCTTATTTTGGGTGGCTTATTCTCTTTGTGGTCCACGGTTCAACAAGACAAGAAGACCAAGATCCAAAGCTTAAGGAACAAGGACGTTTAGATTTTTGTTAGCTTTTTGTTGGTTTCTAAAGAAGAGAAGAAGAAGACAATACAAGGACGATTGTACAAGCATAGGTGGCAACCGATCTAGCAACAACCAAACTAGCTATTTAGGGTGGCAACCAATCTAGCAACAACCGATCTAGTAATTTTCATATAGGAACCGATCTAGTCGTATTCCTTAAGGAACCGAACTAGTCAAAATCCTTAAGAACCGAACTAGTCATTCTAGGAATGAACCGAACTAACAAAGTTTAGAAGGAACCAAACTAAATAAGCAACTCAACTTACATATTTTATATCATTTTCGATTTTTTGAGTTCACGTAACGGTGCTCTACGAGATGTTTAATCTATACAATCGTGATCGTGACATCGTTTCGATCAACGTGGTGTATTTACTTGCTATCGATGATAACCGTATGAGTTCATAAGATCAAATCTTCAATCGTAACCTAATTCTATATTTTCAAACGAAAGAGATGGAAAAATTATGGGAAATGTTTGTATTAATTAACAAGAATTAAAAAGTTTTCACATGCAGTCCCTGAATTAAATGACAATTTCATCATTAGTCCTTTGTTGATTAATAACCCTCAAAGTTGAAAAAAGTTTTGCATCGTTAGTCTTTATTCTTATAAAACAGCCCGTTAGTCATCCAAAGTGAATCGTTTGTGCACCGTTAGTCCTTATTTGAGTTTTATTCAACCGTTAATCATTTCAAGCTCAAAATATGTGCACCGTTCATCGTTTTAGCTCAACAAATCGTTAACAAAAGTTCAAGTTCTTCGACTACAACAACGATTTAACCAACAACAATTAATTACTCTTTCATGGTTTTTTTTTTGATTTAGTAAAATCCCGTAAAAGTCGATTCTTTTTACGGTTTAAGTCATAGATTTGTAGAATCCCGTAAATGTTAATTGATTTCAATCCACAACAACAATCACTTTACCTACTTAAGATCCTACAAATCATTTTCACTTCACAATTCACGTTACAATGGAAACGAAAGATACTTTATCTTCGTGTTCGGATTTAGATGAACAAGAGATACAACAACTGCAAAAGCAAGCAAAGATTTTGAAAGAGACCTCCCTAAACAAATTGAATGCACTCAAGACAACAATTCAACATCTCTCAAGTTCCAACTCCTAAATGTACTACGAGTTTAGAGATGCTTTTCACCGACTCTTTAATGCCGACGTAGGAACTTTTAAGGATGTGTTATCTCAAAACATGCAGAATTTAGAAAGGCAACTCAACAAAGAAACACTTCATAAGAAGGATTACAATTCTGGTCTAAGTATGATCAAAGTGTAGTTTGACAATTTCATACATTCAAAAGTGTTAGAGTTTTCCAATTCTAATTCACATGCTCTGGAAATAACACAAGACTTTAAAGCTTGCAATAACATAGAAGCTCAAACCATTAAGGAAACAATAATACAAAACATAGACTCTATTGAGCAATGTATTGTTGAAAGAGAACGTCATGAACAAGAGCTTCAGAATAGGTTGAATGAAACAAAGTTGCAGATTCAAGAGTGCAAGATTTAAGAGGTTAATGCATCAAATGCTTGTTCGGGAGACACAGATAGCAGTGGGATTGTATCTGACATAGGGAATGATCAAAGTTTAGAGAATCATAGCAACACATCTGGAGATAAAAGCAGTAGGTCAAGGAATGAATGCAATGACAAAAGAACTTCTGGGGATGATACAAATATCAAACATATTATATTTACCAATGGTTGAGGTACCATATACTGCTAAATATAATATGTTTGCTGTTGACACACAATATTCTGAGCAACCTGAATGCATTATTAACACATGTGTAGGGGAAAAGGTTGATAGTAATGTCATTCTTGATTCACTGAATATGAGTGATAATGAAATTCAGACTGACCAAAATACACAATAAGAAACACTAGCTAACTTTGATGATCCAGAGGTCGGGGAGGATTGAACAAGAAGTAAGCCATATTATTTAGAGAGAGAAAAAGGAAAGATGTGTACGTGTTTTAGAGAGAGAAAGAACACACACACACACACTTTGGTGAAATGATACAAATGAATCCTCTCCCCTCCATGGAAGTATGGAGGGGGTATTTATAGTCCAAACACAACTAAACTATACTAAATAGCCTAATATAGTCCTTGTGTGTTTGGCTATTTATCAACTAATGTAATTTCGGATAAGTCAACATATTTTAAGGCTAACAATCTTCCCCCAATATGTGGACATATGGAATTAGCGCTTCCAAAGCTAAAGATGTCTTCTGAGTTCTCCTGGTCTTGAAACTTATACTCCAGCTTGGATCTTCAATGTCTTTAATTGTACAAGAACCATTGTAGTATGCATGAGTTGGATTAACTTCCCCCTAATTCATTTAGCATGTCTTGAAAAGCTTTCTTCTTAGACTTCTTTTTGGCGAAGTTTCTGAATAAGCTTCCCCCAAACCAACATCCCTATATTGAGCAGATTCTGAAACTTTGATGTAGCTAGAAAAAACTTCTATTTAACATTTACGTGCACAGCGGAATTTTGTAGAAGTAGAAAACCACATCAAATACTACTGCTACTTGTCATTAGGTCTTGGTGAATATTCATTCAGGGGTACATGCAAGGAATCAGCAATAATTCTTCTTACGTATGCAGAATACTTCACAAACCATACTAAGTAAAGTAGTATAACCTACTTCCCCCTGGAAGTTAACATGGTAACATCAAAGTCAACTAAGTTCCGGATGTACACATTTCCCCCATGATGGTTGCGAACTCTCGGAAGCATCATTGTCATGTACGTCCATATACTCGAGAAGTTCTTATCTTAAGCAAACATCTTGAAAATTTATGAATGACATTGAAGAACTTTGAAATATTTTACTTAGACTGTGAAGTACCATTGTCTTAGAATAACACAATAATATCCCATGAGAATTGCTGATTACATCTCAACCTTTAAACTCTCTGGCTAACTTACCAACCTCGTATTCTGTCGGCTATTGTTGTGATTACTTGGTGAAGTAAACCTGATATACCAAACTTGAAAATGAAGTAGAATCCTCTAAATTTGTTACTTAATCTTGCACTGTTGTTGATTGAAGAACGGTGCAAGATTAAATCTATAAGTACTCTATACTCAACTAGAAAAGTATGAGAAGTACAACACCTCTTGAAATTATCCACATCGACATCTACGTGTGACACTGAGTACTACAATGTAACTCCTTTAAGTGATAGCTATAACCCGTGAGCACTACAATGTAACTCCTTACATTAGGAAATAACTAGATAATCCAAGTCTTAATCATAAGCTGTATAAGTTCAAGCAAGTCATCAATCGATAGATTAGGTTTGAAGAAAAAGGGGTAGAAAGTATAAGGAAGTCTCGATGATGAAATAAGTAGACACCTTCGTGAAACCCACTTCAATCTCAAATAAGGGATACCAAATCAACTCCATGATCACTTGTCATCGTAATCTGAATCTTTAGCCGTTTTGACATTTTAGTGAATCTAATTCGAATCATTTTTAGTGTTATGTATCGTGTTTATTGTGTTGTTTTGAAATCAATTAATCTAAACCATTCATATGTTAGCACCCAAAGGCCCAACATTCAATGGTAGACCTACCTTTGCAAATCCAATGTACCTCAAAAAGGCTCAATCTAAGATACCATGTTTGTATGAGATCCCAAATGACCAATCTGATCTGAGAACAGACTCATCCCCGATAGGGAAGAGACTCTGACTCTTAAAAGAAAGAGTCGATAAAAATTGAATAAAGACTTAGTGCGACCTTATGACTACACAAAACTAAATAGTCTTTATGAAATTTTCAAGCCCCCGACACAGGAATATCATGTACAGTTAGCACATGCAAATGAAGTAAGGAAGAAAATGTGGAGAAAATCTTTTGTGAAAACTAAACCAAATATTTTCAAAAAACATCGATTTCTTACATGTTTCCAAATCAATAAGCAAAAGTAGACAAGCATACAATGTCATGACGAATAACATAAATCATTTTAGAGAACTTATCGATCAAGCTTGGGTAAAACATTCAAAAGACTATTTTCGTGCACCAACTGCTCATGATATGGAAATCCTAATTAAGACATGTTTGATGCATCTTGCCCTAAATACATAGAATGATAGTTTCGCATTTGTTCATGAACTTAAGCAAGAAATGCATGCTGATTTAAAGTACGTTGAATCCCTTGAAAAAGAAATTGACGAACTTGAATCTGATAAAGAAGAATTTTCATAAATGTATAATATACTTTTGCAAGAATGTGTGTCTAATGATGTTATGTGTTCTTATTTGCATTCGTTATCTGATTTAGATGCTCATACTGAATTGCAATGCTTATATGTTCATAAAGTGAAAGAATGTAAATGTCTTGCACAAAAGCTTTCATAACAAACTGCTTACCCAAAAAAAACTGTTAGTAAAGAAGTTTATAATGGGCTTTTATGAAGTTTTGCTAAATTAGAAAAAAACTTGATTTCTCTTGAACTTGCTTTACAACAATGTCAAGAACAAATGAAAAATGACACAGTTTGTAAAGAAAAAACATCAAATGTATTTCTAAAAGAACGTGAACAATATTTTGAAATACAAGATTTAAAAGCTCAATTGCAAGACAAGAACATTGCCATAAGTGAGTTAAAGAAACTCATTAAGAAGAACAAAGGAAAGGGTGTGGACACTAATTTTGAAAAATAATCAATCTTGGGGAAACCGCCTTTGCAACCAATCAGAAATCAACCAGTGGTAACAAAACCAACTGTGTATAAATCTAAACGATCCTAATTCCCAAGACATAGGATTGCCTCCCAAGTTATTGTGTCTCATGATTTGACAAAACCAGTCACTCTATATTCTTGGCCTCAAGTGAGGAAATCATCTTTTGCTAAGCCTTATGATGTGAATGCACCTGGCCCTTCTAGGAATAGCCCAAAGCGTGTGTCTTTTCAGTCACCAAGGGAATTTATAGGCTCAAATGACATGGTTCATAACTACTACCTAGAAGAAGCTAAGAAAAAGGCATAACTTTAGAAAGACAAAGCCTTAAATACCAAACCTAGTGTGCAACAATCTGCTAGATTACCAAACACTGCTAATGGTGACAAACCGAAACCTAGGAACTTTAATCAATAACCTAGGAATTGGCCACCATCCATGAGTAGTCATGTATCGAATAGAACTGTTAACATAGTAGAACCACCTAGGAATCAAATACATGCAAAAAGTGCATTTACAGTGCAAATCACGATGAGTGCATCTTAAAATACCTCTTAAAGGTGAATTCCCGTGCCTCTGCATAGAAAAAGGATGCACAATCCCATAAGACAACAAAGAGATATATCCCGTAGAAAAGAAAAGCAACTCAAAGAATCATGGTAGACAGATCCACATAGGACAAAGGTTTTCTCCAAATAAGTCCTCTAATGTGTATCTGAAAACAACGCCTCCTAGATCTGGTCTTACATGGAAACCAACGGGAAGAATCTTTACTCAAGTTAGTCTTAAGTGGATTCCCATAAGAAAGTCAGTTGAAACCCGCTACAACACGAATGATAGTGCTTCACCATTCGGAAAGGAAACACATAATCCTAAAACTGTTATTTGTGCAAACTCTTCATCTTTGAGTGCAGGTACTTCAATGGCTTCTGAACCCATCTCCTCAAAGGGTTCTTCTAATGTAAATATTCTATCAACATCTTCTTTGTATAAACATTCCATTTTTAATTATGTTAGAAAATATTTTTAAAAAAATACAAAATTAAAAAATCTTAAAAAGAAAATACAAATCAGAAAAACAGAAAATTTCCAAAAAGAATCTTCTCGACATGTCTCTTGGAATCGATAACATTCATGTACCTAGAAATGTTGATTAACATCGACACGGGCGTGTAAATGAAGTTCGAGCAAGAGTTTCAAATGCTTTCAAAACATGTCATTTCTAATTTTTCTTAATGGCTTGTTATTAAATATCAGATAACAACCCGGTCTTTAAATAAAGGAAAGTGTGAAGTCTGTTATGACCCCTTAGATCGTTATTAAGACTCATCTAGGATATAAACATCAAATATAAACATTTGCACAATGGAATAATAATAAGAACAATGATGTTTAACAAGGTTTTACATTCAAACAATTTCCCTATTACCCTAGCTATATTCATATGGTTCTTCAAAAAATCTTTCAATTTTGTTTGTGTTCGACACTCCTTCCTTATGCATCTTTCAAAAGTCGAATCATTTTTTTATAAGTGAATTAATTTTTGAGGGGAGCGTTTAAAACCTTGTTTTAATGCGTTTAGGCACATACTCACATGTCTATTTTGTGTGTCTAAAACATTTCAAAAAATGTTTAAACAAATGAAAATTGTTAAAATGTTAATAATATTTAAACACTCATTTTGTTAAAACATATACAAGTAGCTCAAACTCAATTTCATAGAATTACAAAGTCATAATCATTATTCTCTCTATTGGTGTCATATGTTTGAAATTGAGGGGGAGCCAAAGAAAAGTTCCACATAATTCATGCCGATAATATTTTCTCCCCACAGAATTTTCAAGTCAAATTTTAATCACCTGGTATTTCAAAAACTAAGTGCATTAGTATTTAAAATAAAGGAGAAAATATAATTAAAATGTGATCTAGAAAATAATAAGTGATCTAAACGACTTACCGTGCTGTTTATATTCTTCAAATAAGGTTTTTTGGTTTACGTTCTGGACCAAAAAACATCTAATTCAGAACGATGATTTCAGAAAGTCATCAGGTGGTTTAGGTTAGGTATTTAGTCTATGATACAACCAGAACCTGGAGGGATCTACCCAAAGGACAATCCATGTTAGAAATAGCAGTCATTTAACTATGATTGGAGATGAATTGAAGTTTTAAGGGAATAATGCCGTCTTAGATTGAGGCCTGAAAACTGGTAACATCACATTCAAGGTGTTAGTAATGCGTCTTGGTAAGCATTAGAAGGGTGAAGAATGAAAAATAAAATGTATGGATTTATGGGTAAAATAAAGAGCCCTCTAACACATTAGGTAGAAATCGAGTCAAATAATAATCAACTCAATTTTCATAAAGTTGAATTCTGATATTAATGACAACATCATGTGATGATCCCACTGGAATAGATCTTGATTAGCTTGTAAAAGGCTTTAGTTGTATTAATTAATCCAAGGACAACTAATTAGTAGAAAAACTTTGTTACAAATATATCAAAGATATGCTGAATTCTAGTCTATATTACTAAGAAGAATAAGTAATAAAATAGGTAAAAAAATATATGTATTATATCCCAAACTTTAAGCCTCAATATATTAATACGAACACTCTTGATAGTGTTAGGGTTATACAAAACCTTGAAGCTACGAATAACACTTTTCTAGATATCTGAATTGATATGATTTTGGTACATCAAACTCTATACCCTAGGACCTCCTTTTAGGGGACCACCAGGGGAATCCTAACAGGCTTTACAATATTTTCTCTAAGTTATATTGATCTTCAAATAATAACTTTATTACACATCTTTTATCAAAAATATCTCATACTTATCCCGTAAGTAATCTTGATAAGCAATCTTCATCTTTATCCTTCTAACAGTATAAACTCTTGTCTTTATCCTTCTGACAGTAGAAATTCTTTTAGCAGTTGTAATCTTTTAGCAGTTGTAACCAGCAACATTAACTTTTATACCAGCATCACTAACTGTGTACAAGTAGTAACTACTTAGAATATTTTGTTCATTCTTCATCAGCAGTACTAAGTTACACTAGCAGTACTAACTTTATGCTAACAGTTGTAACTTTACTCAAGTAGTACTAACATATACTAGCAGTACTAAGTTACACTAATAGTAATAACTTTTATACTAGCAGTATTAACTACTTAGTAGTATCTCTTCTAAGTCTCTGAGCAGTCTTAACTTCCATTAGTAGTAGTAATATATACTAGCAGTAGTAACTAACAATACTAACTGCTTAGCATATTCTTCACTAAATCACCAACAACACTAAGTTATGCTATAGCAGTAACTCTAACCTTAGCAGCAGTAACTTCCAAACAGCTTCAAAAAGTCTTTTAATCCCAATAATCCTCCCTTAAACTTGATGTTCATCTTCTAAATCTTCAAGTTTCTTAATTAAAAGATTTAACTTTACTAGGAGGATGCATTCAAACACTTCTAGGATTCTTGCATTGTTTTGTCATGAGTTTAAGAAGTTCATAGCACATTTTATTCCACTGGTCAGCTTGAAGCTTCTTGTTGAGCATTTCTATGATTGTTGCAGGTGTAAGTGGGTACTTTTTCTCTACCAGCATAAAGATATGCAGATTCTGAAATCTCACAAAATGTACTCCACTTAAAGAAAATAGCTTCTAAACTGTCACTTTGTATCCTTGTAGAATTCTCCATACTTCACTTTCTACATCAGGTTCAAACATCACTTTCAGATCACCCTATAACATTCTTTCATATGCCTCCTCTGGCCTTGTATTCATAGGTTTAGCTTTAACCAACTTCTAGTATGTTTCCAAGTCTTCTCTGTCAATGTTCTAAAGCATCTTAATCATTGATGAGTACCTCCTTGAACTACCATCAGCTCTTATGATTTGAAAATATCCCATCTTTCCTTCTTTGATGATTTTCCAGTCAACAATGATTGGAGGCTTAGTGGCTAGTGGTATAGCATCAATTGCTACCTCATCATCAGGAACTATCTCCATATGCTTTTTCATCTCTGCTTCATCATCTACTTCAGCTTCTACATTCTCATCTAACTTTTACTTCTTTGAATTATCAAACTCAAGCTCTTCTCCTGCTCTCTTAGAACTGCTTTCTTATACCATATCTGCCTTCTTGGAGCTCTCTTTTACCAACTCTGTATCCATATCTACAAACATGTTTACCCTTGTCATGGCTTTATCAAATAACTTCTGAATTTCATCATAGTTTTTGCTCTTCAGCTAATTTTGTTTGTATCCAGCCATGTGTTTCAGATAGGTAGACATTTGACTTCTCTTCTGAGCTTTAGTTGGTGGTTTTCTTCTCTGCTCTTCTGCTCTAAGTCTTGCAAAATGCTTCTTTATTTTATCCATAAGCTACACAAACATCTTTGACCTTTCTTCAATGGTCAACTCTTCCTGCTCTTGTGCTTGTAATCTTGCAGCTAGCTCATAATCTGTATCTATCATAGCTTGAACATTATCCCATTCAGCAATGTTTGCATCTTTTTCCTTTTGTCTTGCCAGCCTTTCCTCTTCTTCTTGTTCAGCTTGCAATTCTTTTTAAAATCTTTGAGCAATTTCTTAATCAATCAAAATTTGATCTTTCTATTTTAAAGGTTTTTTAGGCTCAACCATTTTTGCCTTGCCTTTATCTTTAGCCTGTGGAAGTTGTGATGATTGTGATGTTGTTGTTGTAAATTCACTTAGATCTTGAACTACAACCCCTCTAGCCTTGGGTCTTGTAACAGCAGTTGTAGTTGTTGTAGCAGCAGTTGTAACAGCCTTGGGTTTAGCTGCTTTGATTTCTATTAAGGTCTAAGCCAGAGTCAACTCATCAACAGTTGTTGTTGTAGCACTGGCAGTAGTAACTTCAGCAGTACTAACTACCTTTTCAACCTCAACTTCCTGCTCATCTAAAACTCCTATATCAAACATTAAATTATCATCATTTCTACCCTAAGTCTCATCAATCAATGTAACCTCTTCATCTGCATCAATATCAGTAATTTTCCTCCCCTATTTGGATGCATCCTCTTGATCACCCAAACCTTCATCCTTAGAGGAATCTATTCTTGAAGTTCTACCAACCTTCCTTAATCTTTTAAGCCCTAGAGTTCTTGACTTATTTCTCCTTTCTATCTTTTTAACCCTCTCATTTGATTTAGTAATCTCTACAGCTTGAGAGGTCTTTGGGTTCTCTACATCAAGAACTCTTTGTGACAAGGTGGTATAAAGTTCCATCAATTTATTTAGTTTCATTCTATCCTCACCACTGAGTAGTGGATCATTGGAATGTGTAGGTACACTTTCCATATGTAACATCCGGCAATTTTCAAAATTTTAAATGACGATTTTAAACTTTGACCTTTCATGTCCGATCTTACTTTTTGACTTATGATCTTTTATCGTCACATAAAAACGATTACCGCGTAACTGATAAAATTTTCGGAACAAATTTTAAATAATAAATCATATTTATTAGTACATCTCTCATGGGAAAGTTATTTTTAACTTATTTGATTCGAAAACGAAAAAGGATATATATAAATTCATAGATGATTTATCAAAAAAAAAACGAACCACTAAATCATATTTTCATGATTCGGACCCTGAATCAATTTGATGTAAAACGATATTTCAGACAACTTTTTAGTTTTACCCGAAAGTTGAAAACAAGCGGAAAAGGGTCAAAACAGCCACGCAAAGTTTTGAAAACTGCACACAACGGATACCGACACACAAAAATAATTAAATTTATTATTTTTAATTATCGCTATTTATTTAATAAAAATATTAAATAAAAGTATTTAATAATTTTACTTATTTAAGCGTCGTTGATAATGCGATTATCCGAGTTAAAATTTCTTTTAGTTTTTAACCCAGTTACAAAATAAATAATAAACGTTTTAAATAAATTTTATAAAACCTTTACGAAAATTTGTCGGGTGAATACTTATTTTTATCAGAAAAATGATTTAGAAAATAATGGCGCAAGTTTCGTGCGTTGAATCATCCGTTAACTTGCCCAAACGAGTCCCGAACCATTATTTTACAAAATATTACTCATAAGTTACGCTTTAGGTCCCTGTGGAAATATTTTCACCCCTAACCCTCAAGTATCATACACTTGTCATTTTATTTGGAAACTTTATAATATATAGTTATAAGGAATTAGGGTCTCATTTATTTAACCTAGCCTCATCTTCATACTCTCTCTCTCTCTAACAAATCCGGCGCCACCCCATCTCCGGCCGACTTTTCCGGCCACCCCAAACGCCGGCCATACCACAACCAACATCATCTCCTCCACGACACCACAATCACCTTCATTTCTATCTCCACTACACCACCGATCTAACCACCTTCATCTCCATCCCACCACCTCGTCATCACCATCATCATCACACCAACACCATCTCCACCTCACCATCATCTCATCAATTTCGTCACCATACACCGCCCAAACAACTAGACCACGCACATGGGTGCGTTTGATAGTTAACCACCCGCAAGGGTGTGTTCGATTTTATGTTACCACAAAATGGAGCGTTTGGTTCATGGGTTGACAGCCGCATAGGGGCGTTCGGGTTTGGTTGTAACCATCACAAGGGTGTGTTTGGTGTAAGAAAAACACAATAAGGGCGCGTTTGGTTCCGGGGCTGCAGCTAGGCTGCGTTTGGCTCAACAGCCACCGAGTAGGGTGCGTTTGATTGCGGGTTTAACAGCAGCCCACAAGGGGCGGTTGGTTTGTTGTTTCGGGACAGCCAAACAGGGTGCGTTTGGCTGTGTAAATTTTACAAGGGGGCGTTTGGTTTAGCATGTAACACCACAAGGGGTGTTTGTTTCTGGTTGTTAACACCCAACAGGGTGCGTTTGGCATAAGAAAACCCATAAGGGCGTGTTTGGTTTAGTAGAAAACCCTCAAGGGTGCGTTTGGTATAACAAGGTATACACAAAGGGTGTGTCTTAATTTATATAAATCAAATAAATCATAAGACTTTATAAATATAAAACCTGATTAAATGGTGGTTAATGGTAAAATAAATGTGTCATATTATTTAGTCTCGCCTAATTATATGTAGCGATCACTCAAGTAAATTGCGACACAAATAGATTGAAAAATGATTAAGTTATATAAATTTTAAGATTTTTATTCTGTAATATTTCAATAACCGGATAAACAAACGAAAACTATACTTTTCAAATGGGATAACTATTTTAGCAAACCGTCAAGGAAACAATTACTAGATTATAGAATATTATTTTATATTTTATAATTGTCAACTGGAATTAACATCATAACCTTTGTAAAAGCTTTAAAAACATAATGTACATGATTTATAACTTTAAAACGTACGTTTACTTTTATGCTAAGAACTTTTATTTATTTAAGTTGCGATTTTCTAAAACATGTCGAATCATTTTGTTTAATAATTTACTCACGTTTCTTAAATAAAATTTGCAAAGTATTATATATTTCAAATTATTCTTTTGATTGTTGGTCTTGTTATATAATTCATCATACGAATTATATAATTGCTTACTTTTTTTTATATGTAATATATACGGGATATATTACATACTCTGCTATATGATTCATCGTATGAATTACGTATGCTTTTTGATTTATTTATTTAACCAACCACCAAACTATTACAACTTTAAATCTAAATCTTTTATCAACGTGTCGTGTTGATGTAATCATTTATCGGAAAAGAATCCAAACGCATTATCCTAGGCTAGTGGGACTTAGCTGTTAAGATTAGTTACATCTTCTTGGTCGAGCCGTTTCAGTTTCCGTTTCGTCTTGTACTCAATGTGTACATTTCCCGCCAATCGTTCTTCATCATCGATGTGAGTTTATAGCCCCTCTTTCACTTGCTTTACATTTACTTTACAAATCTCGGGGGAGAATACATGCTAAATACAACTTGTTTACATACTCATTACGAACTCGATTACTTGATTTATATCATACTCTTTTCTACTTATGGATTTAAGTACTCAAAGCTATTTACAAATACAACAGTTAATTTTTATTGGACACAAGTGTTTTCGGTTATCATCTCCTGTTTACGTGTTTGCCTAAGTAACATAACCCACCATTGCCCATTATCATGAACTGTTAAATTCTTGACCGGAGGACCGGTTAAGGAAGCGCGAGTGTATAAATAGATCTATTTGGGATTGACATCCCTGTTCGGGTGAGTAGCTCTCACTAGTTTCGACTGTACTGAAACAACGAATGCATACATGTCGGAACAATTTGGATGTTTACGGGTTTGAACATCTACACGGGCACCTTTTGTGCATTAAATTGCATACATATATGTCGAGCTTCGGTGTCATGAGCTTAGTGCAACAGTAGATATTATTTATGTGGTACTGTATTTGTTATAGTAGACCCATACATTTTGGAAAATCAACGATTCTCGTTGTCCATACTAATATTGGAACATTATAATTTTGAACATGTTTTACATCATATTGCAGCGAAGCAATAAATACTAAACTCTTTCTGGTTTACAATTTACTTATTTCAATTTTTGGCGATTATTACAAGGATTGGAAATAATCACATACTTTATAAATATTTGGATTCAGCCAAACATTTACATTTGTACGTTCAAACTCTTTGAACATCACCAAATTTAATGTTGACACTTTTAACGCATGTTTTTTTTTTTTTTTTTTCTTCCAGGGTGAACTTTGATGGCTTGACACTCGACTTGATGTTGCATGACGCAAATTTACAAGATTTAGTTTATGGATTTCTTAATTTCATACAAATGATCAAATCTCGTTTGGGAATTATTTTCAAGTTTTTCATTGTGATGCAATTATGGGACAAATGTTATATCAATTTCAAAGAAATCAACGAGATTACTTTTCAAACGACACATTTAGAGGTCGTTCTCTTGTATCTTGTGCTATTGTATTATGAAGTAACGCCCCCGGACATATTTCCGCTGCGACCCATTTTTTGGGGTGTTACAGTAGTGCAGGCAGATGTATATAATATGGACATCCTGAGCGTATCTTTTTCCACGAAAATATATTTCTTCGCAACATGTGGCTTCAAATGCTAGAAAATCATCACACCCACTTGAAAGAGCTCCTCTGAATTAAACTTGTTCCAAGCCTCCAATTAATTTGAACTCAATATTTGACCGGCTCAATGCACTCAAAGATTAATAATTATCTACCCCCTAGTGTTTGACAACTAGTAAAGAAATCTAAAATAACAAAAACAGGAAAGCCTCCAAAATGTCAAAATCAATTGTTATGATGACATTTGCCGAACGTGCTATTTACCCTACAAAGGGAAGCCTTTTAAACTAACTTTTCAAATACGAACTTTCCTCCATCATTATGATGCAGATGGGTTTATAATCAAGAGCTACTAGCATATGAGAAATAAAAAATGTGTATGTATTCATTAAATATATATTCTCCATGATCATAGCTTTATACACTAGTAAAGAGTAATGCTATTTAGACCTGATACACATGCCTAAATACATGCCTAATGCATAAATCATACACAAAAAGTACAGCAAAAACGAACACAATATTCTGAAGTATGGATGATATCTTTTTTATATCATTTTCGAATAGAAGCCCTAAGACCATCTTCAATGCGTCAAGTAATTAATGACTTAGCTATAATTTTTTACTAAAAAGAATGCAAATGCTTAGTTAAAAAATGATGTTTGTGATCAAAATTAACAAAATTAGTACATTGTCTATCAGCTTCAGATGCTTAACTAGTAGTCAAGTACTGACATAAAGATGTCGAATGTCTAATTGCTTAAAGAATTTTGAAATTTGAAAAAGAAATACGTATATGTACCTTAAGTAGGTCAAAGACCTTTTCAGCAACATATTTTTGTTGAAGATTAGCTCCTTTTTGTTGCACTTTGTCAGGATGAATGCACAAAGTTGCCTTTCTATAGGACTTTTTGACATTGGCACCAGTTATTAAATCAGTCAGTGAAACAGGCTGCCAACCGCATCCAGGCCATAAAACCTAGAAACCAATCAAGAGAATAATGAGTATGGATGCCAAAAGGAACCTCCGGGAACAGTTAAATGTTTAGATAACTTGTTAGGGAGCATTAAACACAGGGACTATGCACAAATAAATTAAGATTCATAACGGTTTATTGTTCCAAATAAACTTCAAAATTGCCAAATGGTATATTGTCAGAGTTCATAACTTATCACGCAACCACTGTGTATGAAAGAAAAAAAAAATTGTACGTGCCAACTACAGTTAGAATATGTGATATGGTCATGGGTTGGGGTTGAAACAACCTGCTATTTAGTAAAGGTCAAAACGGGTCATGTAAGCTTGTGTGAACCCACATACATGTTTTGTATGGTTTTCATTAATACTTGAAGTGTTAAATGTAATTAGAAAACAATTTCTTATTACAATAAGAATCTGTTACTAAAATATAAAGCCATTTAGGATTGCCATAAGCATCAAAATTACACTTTTGGTAACTTTTACCTGTTAAAATTTATATATTTTTTTTCTAACTCTGACCCATTAGGGACAAACCACAACTCAATTTAACTCATTCTTAAGTAAACGGGTTCAAACATTTAGAACCGTATTTTGACATAAGCAACTCTAGTTATACTTGGAATACATAAAGATGCCACAACCTTTACCATTGCATTTTTTGAAGTTTCCAATATATAGTCAATTAAATGTTGAAACATAAAAAGCACAGAGCGTAAATCAAGAGTTGCCCAGAGCATACATATTGTAATGTCGATAGCAGTGCACGCAAGTTTCCTTCTTTCCCAGCAGCCCAACGCTATTTTACATGTTTTATAAACTCGCGAGGGGGATACATGCTTGTTACAAACTCTTTTATATACTCGTTTATCTTATAACAATGTGATTACTTTTCAAAAACTTAGTGAATTCATAGTCTCGCATTTTAATCTTTTCATAAACCCGTGAGGGGGATACATTCTATAAATTACGAATACAAGTGTTTTTCCAGACTATATGTTAATCTGATATACCATTACAATAAATGTCTAAGTTACTTTATTTACCAAAATCCTATTATTCATGGACAATAATCACTTTGGCGTGAATGCAGTATAATATGGATACAATCTACTCTCTCGGCGATCTTGACACTCACTCTGTTGTGTTAACGGGATTAGTTAACCAAACACAATTCAATTTGAATTTATCACACAAGCGCATCCCATGTTCGGCAACCAATTCATCCATCCTCACATCCACTATGGGACTACCAGAAGCGCTCACATATAGTCCAGACACCGAATATAAAGTCTCACACGCTTATTTTTGCGGTATTTTGTCTACTCACCAAGTAGGTCAGTGCTCTCTCACGCGCTGCATAGAGACATCTTTTAGACCATACTGTCATATGAACAGTCTCCACTCGCTCACTCAATGATGACTCTAACGATCCAAAATAGAACAAACCGCAGGTTACACTGTTCACTACAATAATTGCATTAGTTGCGTAAATATTACATTATTCAACAGGTACCCTATAATAACGTGACCCACAGAGAATATGACATTATCTCGCTCCATGTGTCGCTCATCAATATAATTGTGTGTACCTTTCTCTTCTCACAGTGTGACTTGCTAGTTACGATAATGCGATTGTATCGAAAACATCTAGTGACAGCCCTACACATCCCCCCCCCAACCCTTCTGTCACTCGATCCTTTTTTCCGCTGCCTCTTCTCTTAGGTTATTGAGCATATAGGCATCCCGGAGTGGATCGGACTCGAAGATGGCTATACACTTTTCTCCTTCCTTCACAATGTTATTGTAATAGATTTTGGGCTCACACCGCTCGACTTTGTATAAAAACTCTAACACTCACGCGTATCTCGCGCTCGCGCTCCCTACGCGCTCGCTTCGCTGCTCTCTAAATATCGCACTGCCGCGCGCTGGTCTCTCGCGCGCTATGATTATAATTATAAAACCCGTGTTTTAGGAGTATAAAGCCGTTAATAAATTCCACAAGTTATTTTTAGTATTGTCACGCATTTGCTTTTAAATCGTAAAAGTTAAAGCTAAATGCGTAAGCTAAAAATGTATCGTTTCAATGTAAAGGGCATCAAACGATTAAATTGTCTACATCCAAGCAAAGTGTTATTTAATTTATTTTGAGGATAATTATTAACTTTGTTAATTTAATTTTTTATTATTAGTTAAAGTGTTTACGTTTCGCGCTTTAAAATGCGTTTAGGCATACCCGGAAGTACCAAAACCTATATACGCTTCAACGAATACCCACGATTATACCAAATACTCAAAATTTATCAAATACCATCTTACATATGCCCATGTGGCTGGATTTGAGGAGATAGAACCAAGAAATATCAAGGGTGATGTCTAAAAACTCCCCTAAATTATCATGATATTTTCTCGCTCTTGCTTCCTTGTGCAGTCCTATGCTCCACCTCTCTTTTATCATAACTCTTGGACTTGGTGTGATTGATAAATATCTATTACACTATAGATATATCACTTGGCATACGTCTCACTCTCATAAACCACTTAATCAAAATTTAAAACTATCTCTCTACTCTCTCTCAAAACCCACGGCTCTCAAATAGCCAACCCAAACAAATCCATACCTTGATTTTATAAGACCATACAAGCTCTCATACATCATATCTAAGATACCTCAAGGTGATTTGAAGTGTTGGATAATCATTTTCAAGTGTTAAAGAAAGAAAGAAAGATAGTATTGAGCGCGAGTTTCTAAAACTCTAATGCTCGTGTTTAAGTCTAAACAAGGGTTTAGGTCTTATTTCGTATCATCATACTTCATAATAAGGTTAGCTATAAACCTTTATGTCTTCACTTTTATCATTTTTATGTGTTTACATGTTTATATAGTTAAATCACCATTTACGGTTTCTTTAATAAGTTTTGATTAAAAGTGAGATTAGAACACTTGTTATCTTGAAAATTGGGAAAAATATGAAAAAACTAAATGGACCTATATATGTAAAACATAAGATATTATGGGTTTAAGGTTTTGTAACAAAGTGGTAAAGCTTAAAAAGTTCTAAAAACAAGTTTTAAACACTTTTGAGAAATTTCAACTTTAGGGGCTGTTTGTATTCACAATTATACATATGTATTTTATACCTTTTATAAAAATACTACATGTCACAAGGATCGAGGTTTGTCATAAAGAACTCGAAAAACCAATTAATAATCGATAGAAGATACGCTTTTACAGTTTTTGATTAGTAAATACTTTTATAAACTTTTTTTATAAAAGTTATATTCATGGCAGAAACTTATACTTTGCGTTAAAACATAATTAATATGATTAAACTTTTAATTTCGGATCGTGCTCGAAAAATCACTAAAAACCGGAGAAGCTATAACGAATAAGATACGTCGTTGCAAGTTTTACGCTAATTTTAATCGTAAAAAAAAGAAGTTTTATAGCTGTTGATGACTGTTAAAATCACTTGTCACATGCAGTATATTGAAAAACCTAAAAATGTGATTTTATGATCACTGTCTTAATACGAAAGCGCGTGGGCATAAGAAACGCAAGAAAAAACGGACTAAAAACGTCGATGTTATTTCATTTCTTGCTAAAAGGCGTTAAATTATAATACGTTTTTTTGTACATTTTTAAATATGATTTCGCTTAAAACGATTAGATTGGTGATATAGTATATAGATATATATGGTTATAGTTACCAAAGTGCTATATTACTAGGGATTTCATAATGACGGGCCTCTACGGTTGGCGTTTGACGAGTTGTTGGATTTCGATTTATAGTATCTAACTTCCTGTACGTCATGTTCATGACCTCTTAATTATGATAGCCCGACGATAGTATGATGGATAACTCAATAGGATAATATTGGTAGTTGTTAGACACATACTCGTAGTACTCAACGACCTATTTTGGATTAGGTTGCATTCGGCGATTATCGAACGCATTTTGTGTGATGTACTTAATATTAGCCTAACTCGAGGTGAGTTCATAACCCCACGTTTTACATGATTTCGTTTTATATGTTTTGGGGTGAGAACATGCTTGTTTACAAATGCATTTTAATGGTTGATTACAAATTCAATTTATACCACTTTCTTTACTTGTCTTGCGATGAGATACAATACTTGGTTTCTTCTTGGATAACACATACTTGACTTTTACTCGAATAATTATAGATTAGTTTAGGTTTCATGAACTGTAAATCACTTGGAGGGTGAGCGCAAATGTTATAAAATAGGTCTATTGGGGATTGACAACCCCCGTTAGGGTGATTAGCTCTCACTAGTTCGAGATTGAACTAACGAACGTTATATCATGTTGGATTAAGACTGGATTAGTGTCTACAGGGCAAACTGGATACTAATGATTTTTTACCGAGCCATTGAATCATGTGGCTACTTGTAAGTCTACGTGCAGTTTACTAGTTCCATGAACTAAGAGTAATCATAATCATTTCTCTTACATACTTGAAACTAATTGGGATATTGTGCTAATTATAATATCTACTTGAAACATTTTTGGATATTGTGTTCATTATAATATCTACTTGAAACATTTTGGGATATCGTGTTCATTACAATATATATACTTGAAACATTTTGGGATTTTATATAAGTAAACCTATATATGTAGGTTTATGCGTTGCAAGTCTTGTATGGGCGAATCTTGTAACACAGTAAACCTATATATATAGTTTTCGGGATTTACATGCTAACTTACAAAACCTATGAACTCACAACTTAAAAATGTTGGAACTTTTATGCATTATGTTTCTCAGGTGAAAATAGATGTATGACATTAATTGATTTGCCTTAGGATTTGGAGGTCTAAATTTACAGATTTCTTTTCAAACGGTGCTCAGTTAGAGGTCTGTTCTCTCCTGACTGGTGCAATGGGATCAGGAAGTAAACGCTCCCGGAAATAATTCCGCTGCGACCCATTTTTGGGGGTGTTTCAGATTGGTAATCAGAGCCAAGGTTATAGAGACCAGGTCAAATGTTTGCTGGACTATAAACGTTTTCAAAACATTGCATTCATATACAAGGGTTTTCACGGGACATACATAACACTATTTGTGCATTAGATCGGGTTAGGCTAGATGCATGCATGATTGATACATGTTATGATATAAATGTATATTACTATAAGAGCCTTATATTAATATACTCATATAAGTTATTTCTGCTGGTCACAGTAGTCATGTCAGCTGATTCCGCTGTTACCTATACTTCTGTTCACTCTGAGGCACGATCTTAGAGTATTCCGTCTGAGGATCCTTACGAGGAGGCTGCCCGATAGTCGTTGGAGCAGGCACCATGTTCTCCAGAGTATGTACCTGATCCCATAGAGCTGGAGGATCATATTCCCTGTGTACATTCCAATGCCTGAGCATCCTGTAGGGACTTAGTGCCAGACTGGGATGAGGCACTACACCTCCACTACCACCATTCTTTTTATCCCCACGTATCCGACCCCCACGTACTAGAGCAGCCATGGCTCAGATGAGAGCTACAACACCATCCACCTATCATTCACTACTTCCATCGGGGACACCACCATTGTTACCTATACCACTGTGTACCATCCACTCAGACGCAGAGGGGATGATATTCCCGAGGTGACACGCCGCTCGAAAGAGGCTACTTCTTTCTTCTCCTATTGACCGAGTTGTGAGGTTGGGTCGAGTTTATGATGCTGATGCTGCTGCGAGACAGCAGACCATATGGCCCATAGAGTCGATTTCAGTCTTGCAGACATATGGAGACAGGTTTCAAGATATAAGAGGAGAATGATGACGCATTAGAGATGGTCAACATGAGGGTCAGTTACCAGGTAGATGTTCGTGTTAGAGGAGAGTTGGAGTTTTATCACGACCATCACGTATGCCCAGAAGGATCGATACAGCTGTGAGAGATGAGATTAAGGTATTGAGGAGAGAGAGACTTGCTTACGAGCAAGAGAGTATGGAGACCCGTCAGGCCTTGACTAGGTTTGAAGCTTACTGTAGGGCATTAGAGGCACGAGTTACAGTGTTAGAGACTGAGGTGCGTCACCACGTAGTAGGCGAGCGTCAGGTGCCAGCATGAATTTTGTGTAAGTTTGGCATATAATGCGTACCAGGCCTTGGAGGTGGAGGACACTTGGTTAGCAGTTCCTAGTTCTTTGGTTATGATTGTAGTACTATGCAGTTTGTTAAGTTTTTATGTGGTTCCTCCCAGCTACAGGACGATAGATCTTTTGTTTTGAGTAGCTATCTGGTAGGGATCTTTTGTTTTGTTTTTAGTCTATGTTTGTATAGCTACTAAGTATTAGGGTAACTCCCGGCTAGTAAGGCTCTTGGTTGATTTTTCATTTTGAACCTACGCGATAGGGATAAATATTGTACTGAAACCGATAATGTAGGTTTTTCCACAGTTTTTAATGAAATGGACGGATTACGTTATCTATGAAATCGAATTTATTATAAATAAATGTCGATTTGGTTATACCATGGTTAATTTCAATAACAGTTGTACATTTCACTGTATGATGTGATCTCATTTTATTTAAGTGTATATGTTATGTCATAGTTATGATTTATGAAATCTTAAACGAGTATTTGTTTTCTTTTTTATTTAAGAAAATGGCTCCACAAAGAAGGACCACGAGGTTTAAAACAGGTGCACACCAACACCAGTCCAGACACTCATACCACTACATCTGTCACCAATGCCAAATTTTTTTTCAGGGGGGGCAATGAATTAATGAAGGCATTACTACTGCACTAGCAGCATGTGATGCAACCAGAAATGGCGATGATAGCCATACTTCCGGAATGGGTGCCAGAAGGCCTATGCAAGTTGCTCATGAATGCACCTACCCGGACTTTCTAAAATGCCAACCCTTGAACTTCAAGGGCACTAAGGGAGTTGTCAGACTCACTCAGTGGTTTGAAAAGATAGAGTCTGTTTACAGCATAAGCAACTGTACAGTAGCATGCAGGTCAAATTTGCTACGTGTACCTGCAAGGAAATGTCTACTTACATGTGGAACTCCTGTTAAGCCCACTACTCCTGAAAGTTGCCATACAATGCATGGGAGGACACTAAAAAAGATAATGACAAGACCAAATCGCCCAAGGGGCGAAATTAAGAAACTGGAGTTCGAAATGTGTAATTTGAAGGTGAAGGGTAACAATGTGGTAACCCATAGCCAACGTTTCTAAGAACTGGCACTAATGTGCGATCGGATGTTTCCGGAAGAGTCGGACAAGGTTGAGAAATATGTCGGTGGCTTACCCGACATGATCCATGGCAGTGTGATGGCAACTAAGCCGAAGACTATGCAAGATGCCATTGAGTTCGCCACCGAACTAATGGATAAGAAATTTAGCACATTTGCTGAAAAGAAAAAGCTAAGAACAAGAGGAAACTTGATAACAACAACCAAGCTCAACAACAACTTCCCAAGAGGCAGAATGTAGTTCAAGCTTATGCCACTGGGACTGGTGAAAGGAAAGAGTATGCTGGAACTCTACCACTGTGCAACAAGTGCAAGTTTCATCACAATGGCCATGCATATAAATGTGCCAAACTGCAAGTGGGGGTTATCTGACGAGACTGTAGATTTACGCTGCTACTAACAATCAGAGAACCCTCACTTGCTATGAATGTGGGAATCAAGGGCACTATAGGAGTGATTGCCGAAGTTAAAGAATGGAAACCAAGCTAGAGGTACTGAAACACGTGGAAGGGTGTTTGCCTTAGTAGGAGGAGAAACCAATCAAGACCTTGACGACAAGGAAGATAATACCAATGCTTAGACTTCATTTCTTTAAGAATTCTCGTTGTACTTTCGCTATACTTTTCATTAATCTTCGGATTGTTTTTATTTGTTATATAATTCACGGTAGGAATTATATAAGGGTTATTTTTCATAAGTAATATATAAAGAATATATATTACACACTTTGCGTATATATTCAATTTGTTTATTTAACCAACCACCAAATCATTACAACGTTAAATCTAAGTCTTCATCAACGTGTAGCGTTGATGTAACCATTCATCGGGAAACCCAAATATATTATCCTAGGCTAGTGGATCTTAGCCGTTAAGATTAGTTGCAACTTCTCGATAGAGCCGCTTCGTCTTCCGTTCGTATTGTGCATATTAGATGCCTATCTGTCAATCGTTCTGCATCATCAAGGTGAGTTTCATATCCCCACGTTTTACATGTTTTACATATATTTTTGGGGTGAGAACATGCTTGTTACAAATTCGATTACGTGTTTGATTTAAACTCGTTACGTGCTCATTTACAACTCGTTTGCATACATGTTTACAAACGCATTTACTTGGTTGATTTCCATACTTATTATCATATATCGCGTTGAGATACAATACTTGTTTTCATTTATGAACGCAACAACTATATTTTCACTCATATGATTACGGATTAGCTTAAGTGGATTGAATTGATAACTACAAGTAAATGTCCAAGGGGTACATAATCATTATTGCCAGGTGGTCCTTGGAGGGGACACCTGTGAGGGGTACATATTCATTTATGCCCGGGTGTTCTTGGAGGGGACACCTGTGATGGGTACATACAAGTCTACGTCACAGCGTCATGAACTGTAAATCACTTGGAGGGTGAGCGCGAATGTTATGAAATAGATCTATTCGGGTGTGAATCCCTGTTCGGGTGATTAGCTATCGCCAGTAACGAACGTTATAGCGTGATGTTCACGCAAATGATATAAATAGATCTATTCGGGATTGACAATCCCCGTTCGGGTGATTAGCTATCACTGGGAACGAACGTTATAACATGTCGGATCACGTTGGGACTACAGGGCCCCCAACAAATACATATGAATTCTTACTTTTATTATTAGCTTCAGTTTCATGAGCTTAGAGTAATCGTAAACATTGTTTTATACTCACATGGATATTTACGTTGCCTTGAATAAAGTGGCAATACATACTTGAAACATTTTGGTGACATTAAATTGGTCATGCATTCTTTATAAATCTTTGGGATAAGATTGGTACTTTTGGTGACATAAAATGTGTCGTGCATTCTTTATAAATATTTTACATGGTACTGTGATGACACAGTGGATAAATATATTTGTTGAAACTTACATTCATATTTAAACTAATCTATGAACTCACCAACTTTAATGTTGACACTTTTAAGCATGTTTTTCTCAGGTGAATTAGATGCTTGGATTATTTGATGTGCATTGGAGTCTTTACATTCAAGTTTTTCATGGTGATGCAATTACGGGACAACTATTATTTTGATTTCAGAAAATCAACGAGATTGTTTTACAAACAACACATTTAGAGGTCGTTCTCTTGTATCTTGTGCTATTGTATTATGAAGTAACGCCCCCTGACATATTTCCGCTGTGACACATTTTTGGGGGTGTTACACCATATTTTTAGTTTCATCTGCCATAGGTTCTGTAGGACCACTAGGTTGAGAATCCTAAGTATCCTGTTTCTTAGACTTCCTAGGCTTTTGCTTCTTTTGAGGTTTTGATGATGAGGGTTGATTAATGGTAGGTATGTGTTAAGGAACAGTAGGCATTGCAGAACCTTCACCCTCTTCTTGAGCTTGAACCATCATAGTTTGAAATAGAGGTGTGTCCCTACCAGAAAAGTCTTTTCCCTGCCTCTATATGTTAGCAAAGACCTTCTTAGTGTGAGAAGGTGTAACATAAATCTTTTTATGTTTGGACATTCCTTTAACTTGTTTATCCTGGAACACTTACATAAACCTTGGATACATTAGAAATTTAACCCCACCCTCCAAGTTCTTTACCATATTATCAAAAATATACTTAGAAAAGTTGAATTTTTGGTTTGTGGCAAGACAAATAACAGTTGAGGCCATAGTACTACTAAATTCGTTCCAAGCAGTAGTCTTAGCACTAAGGCATTGCAGAATTGTATGGATAAGAAATTTCCATTGAGGTGAAAAGAAAGATTTATAGAATGTAAGCTTTTGTGTAAGATTTTCATACCCTATTCTTTCCAGTTCTGCAAAAATGGTAGCATTGTGTAGACATTCAGTACCATTTTCATCTTCTAATTGAAGATCACTTCTTATACTTGTCTCAGTGATGATTACCTTCTTCTTATCCACTAGGGCTTGAATCTACACTTCTTCATTAATAGTTTTCACCTTTGCAGTAGTCCAGAATTGCTTAATACATAAAGTATAGATTGTAGGATTAACCGTTAACGCATATTTGATAGGATATGCGTTCAAAAAATCTACAATTTGCTTAAATCCATCACTTTTAGTGGATTTATCTTAGAATGCGAACATGTTGTGTGAACTAGCAAACTTTAAGGCAGCCATTGATGTTGGGTTTTGATGATTAAGAATGAAATTGAGTTAGGGTTTATGATTAGAGGGTATAACAAAGATTGAAATCGATTAAGTGATTGAATGAAACCCTCAATCGAAGTATTTATGAAATCACCCTCAATAGCATTAACTTGAACTAGCAGTACTAAGTTAAGCCTAACAACATTAACTGACCCAATAGTAGTAAATTATGCCTGGCAGTATTAACTTAACCAGCAGTAGTAAGTTTATGCCTAACAGCATTAACTAACACTGGCAGTAGTAAGTGTATGCCTAGCAGCATTAACTTTGAGTCACCAGCATTAACTCTAATTTTGTTCCAAAAAGCATTTCCATCATCAATTTTGATTCTCACAAGCTCTCTTTCTGTTTTTATTCTCACTATATCTCTTAATTCTTTTTCTCACCAATTCACTCTATCTGTTTTTATTTTCACACATCTCTCTTTCTGTTTTTATGCTCACTAATTTCTCTCAATACACGCAGTTTTAACTATAACAAACAGTAGTAAGTATAACTAACAGCATTAACATAGCAGTATTAAGTATAACTAGCAGCACTAATTATACTTACCAATAGAAAGTTAGCCCAACAACACTAACTTGAATTTCATCCTTAGCAGCTTTTCCTATCCATTCAAATTATCATTTATGTATAATCCATTGCATATTAACACAATTAACCTCCCCTCAATCAATACATCATAGGTTAAGCATTCTAATACTTGCAATCAGATATTAAAATCTGCTAACATCAAATGCTTTTGTGAGCAAATTTGCAACATTCTGATCTGTGTGAATCTTTATCATCTGAATAAGCTTCTTCTCATTGGAATCTCAGATAAAGTAATGCCTAATCTTAATGTGCTTAGTCTTTGAGTGAAATACTAGATTCTTAACTATATAGATGGTGCTTTCATTGTCAATGAAAATCTTGGTATTCATAAAGTTGTATCCATAATCTAGCATTTGATTTTAGATCCATAACACTTGACCACGGCTATTAGCTGCAGCTACATACTCTGCTTCAGTAGTAGAGTTGGCAACTACAGTTTGCTTCTTGCATTGCCATGAAATCAATCTACTCCTAAGAAATTGACAACCTCTTGTTATGGATTTCTTGTCTAAACTTGCACCAGTATAGTCACTATCAGTATAAGCTTCCAAGTTAAATGGTGAGTCCTTAGGATACCAAAGGCCCAATTTAGGTTGACTTTTCAAGTATCTAAAGATTCTTCTCACATCATGAAGATGTGAAACTTTAGGTGTGACTTGAAATCTTACACATACACATACATCAAACATAATATCAGGCCTTGAAGATGTTAAATACATCAATGAGCCAATCATTGATCTATATAAATGAACATCAACATCTTCGGCATTTGCATCCTTCATCAAAGGCATTGAAGTCTCCATAGGTGTACTTGCTGTCTTCACAACTGAGAAACCAAACTTCTTCAAAATTTCAACCACATACTTGTCTTGGCTAATAAAAATCCCATCTTCCTTTTACATCACCTGCAATCCTAAGAAGAAAGTAAGCTCACCAATAGAACTCATCTAGAACTTTTTGTGCATTAATTTCTCAAACTTAGTGCATAACTCCTTCTTAGTATATCCAAAAATGATATCATCAACATATACTTGAACTAGTAGAATATCACCTTTGACCCTTTTAATGAATTAAGTTTTATCTATTTGACCTCTCTGAAATCCATTGTCTAATAAATAGGTAGATAAAGTCTTATACCAAGCTCTAGGAGCTTAAAGTAGACCATATAATGCGTTTTCTACCTTATAAACTTTATCAGGGAACTCTGGATCTTCAAACCCTGGAAGTTGACAGACATAAACTTCCTCTTCAATCTTGCCATACAAAAATGCACTCTTCACATCCATCTGGTAAACAACAAAGTTCATGAATGAGGCATAGGCTAAGAACAACCTAATTGCTTCAATCCTAGCAATTGGAGAAAAAACCTCATCATAATCTATTCCCTCTTCTTGAGTGTAACCCTGTGCAACCAACCTTGCTTTGTATCTAACAACAATACCTCTCTTATCTTTCTTGTTCATGTAGACCAATTTTTTCCTAATTGCCCTCTTGCCATATGATAAATCAACCAAAATCTAAACCTTTTGCAATTTTAAACTGTAGAAGCTCATCTTGCATTGCTTCTATCCAGCTTGGATCTGTCAAATCTTGAATCACTTTCTTGGGTTCTACTTGTGATAGAAAACAAGCAAATATGTTAGGAATTAAATGTGTTCATACTTAGTACTGCCAAGTCAAGAGTTAGTACTACTCAAGTTACAATTGTCAGTATTAACTAGTTAGTACTGCTAGAAGAAAGTTAGTACTGCCAGTACTAACTTAATACTGCTGAAGGACTTAAGACTGCTGCATGAAGATTAAAGACTGCTAAAGAGATAAAGACGTATTAAGAGATTTGTATTGACTTATTCAGAGTATATTCTATATAGTTAGAAAGATGCGTATAAGTTTAACATTATAGAAGATTTTTAGTTATCTTGTAAAGGACTCCTTAGTGTATAAAAGGAGATCCTAGGTTATGGTTTGGTATACACAATAGTCATAGATGTTTTGATACATAGCTTCAAGGTTGTAAACCATAGTACTACACAGAGTACTCATATTATTCATAATAATAATATTAGAGCTTTTCAGTTATATCATTGTTCTTAAAGTTTATTGTTTTATTAATATTCTTTTAAGTATTAAAAATTAGATTCCGCATACTCTTTTGTATTCACAAAGTTTCAACCATAGTTGTTTTGGATTTATCCAAAGTAACTTAATCTTTACAAGCTACGGAATAGATCTTAAGTTGGGATCAACAAGTGGTATCAAAGCTTGCGTTCTGAAATTTTGATCTAAAAGAAACTAACAAGAAGAACTCTTTACTCACAAGGAAGAGATGGATCTAGAAACTGCTTAAATCACTACTACTGCAAAGTTGCTCACTCTCAAACATGGTAAATATGATATGTGGAGGCTAAGGATTGACCAATACTTTCAAGTACAAGACTATGCTCTATGAGATGTTAGAGAATGGAAACTCATTCAAACCTGCAGGTAAAACAACAACAAATGTTGATGGTACCTCAACTACACTAATACCAGGTCCTGTAACTACTAAAGAAAATGTTCAAAAGAAGAATGATATGAAGGCAAGAAGTATGTTACTGATGGCACTTCCTAATGAACATCTAATGACCTTTAATCAGTATAAAGATGCTAAGACTTTGTTTGCTGCTATACAAACAAGATTTGGTGGTAATGAAGCCACCAAGAAGACTCAAAAGACTCTCCTGAAGCAAATGTATGAGAACTTTAGTGATCCAAGCACAAAGTCTCTTGACTCTATTTTTAACAGGCTTCAGAAGATTGTAAGTCAGCTGGCTATCTTGGGTGAAAATATTTCACAAAAAGATCTCAATTTGAAATTTTTGAGAAGTCTGCCTTCTGAATGGAATACTTATGTTGTGGTCTGGATGAATAAACCTGATCTAGACACAATGAGCTTTGATAATCTCTACAATAATTTCAAGATTGTTGACCAATAGGTTAAAGGAATTGCAAGTTCAAGCTCAAGCACAAGTTCTCAGAATATGGATTTTGTGTCATCCCTATGAAGTTAATACTTCTTATGGAGTTAGTACTGCTAACACTCAAGTTAGCCCTGTTAGCACTCAAGTTAGCACTAATAGTACTTAAGTTAGTACTGCTAACTTAAGTGATGACACTATTTATGCATTTTGGCCAGTCAACCAAACAGGTCTCAACTTGTATATGAGGACCTTAAACAAATCCATGAAGATGATATAGAAGAGATGGATTTGAAGTGGCAATTAGCATTGCTGAGCATGAGGACAAGAAGGTTTTTCTGGAAAATTAGTAGAAAGATCACTATCAATAGGAGTGACACAACTGGATATAACAAGTCAAAGGTGGAGTGTTTTAATTGTCACAAGATGGGACACTTTACAAGTGAATGCAGAGGACCTAGGAACCAAGATAGCAGGAACAGGAATCAAGACATCTCTAGAAAGACTATAAATGTAGAAGAAACTTCTTCCAAAGCCATGTTGGCTATTGATGGAGCTAGTTTTGACTAGAGCTATATGGCAGATGATGAAGTCCCTACAAACATGGCTCTTATGGCTTTTTCAGACCCTGAGGTACATAATGACAAAACTAGTTCAAAAACCTGTCTAAAAAGCTTTGAAACTCTTAAAACTCAACTTGATAATTTAAGAATAGAGTTTAACAAATCTGAGTTCAATTTAGCATATTATAAAAGAGGGTTAGCATCTGTAGAAGAGCAACTTGTCTTTTACAAAAAGAATGAGGTTATTTTTTGTGAGCAACTTGATGTCCTAAAAAGAGATATCTCATATAAAGACTCAGAAATTAGTATGCTTAAAAATGAGTTAGAAAAGCTTAAGCAAGAAAAAGAAAGCAAACAACTTAAAATTGAAAATTTTGATAATGCTTCTAAGAGTCTAGATAAAATAGGGAGTCAGATACCTGATAAAAGTAGAAAGGGTCTGGGGTTTGAAAGCTATAATGCTATTCCACCTCCTCCTATAGGGTTATTTTCACCCCCAAACCTTGATTTGTCCAACTCTAGTCAAGAGGAGTTCCAAAAGCCTGAGTTTGAAGGCTATGGACCTAAGACTAGTAAGAATGTCAGTGAAGATACTTCTAATAAGGTTAAGGAATCTCCTGATTCCCCAATGGTTAAGGAGTTGGTGTCAGATGATAAGTTAGAGAAGAAAACTATTTTTCCTACTGTTTTTAAGATAAAATTTGTTAGACCTAAACAACAAGAAAAACCAGTTAGGAAACCAGTTAAGTATTCTAAAATGTAGAGGTTACAAAGTCCTAGGGGAAATCAAAGAAACTAGAATAATTAGAAGTCCCAACAGCTAGGTGACTTTGTGATGTATAATAAAGCTTGTTTTATCTGTGGAAGTTTTGACCATGTGCAGGCTAACTGCAATTACCATCAAAGGGAAAGGGTTGTATCTGGGAATAATTATACAAGGGAGAATTACAATTATTCTACTAAAAAGGCTCACCCTAGTGCTCACAGAAACATGGCTCCAAGAGCAATTTTAATGAAAACTGGCCTAAGACCACTTAATATTGCTAGGCCTGCTAATACTGCTCATTCGAAAACTATAGTTTATAGTGCTAGACCAATGTCATATTTTTCTAAATTAGCACAATCAACTGTAAAGAGGCCCTATCAAATAAAAAAAGCATTAACTAACAAAATTTTTAGCCAAAAAGTTAATACTGCTAAGGGAAGTTTTATACTGCTAGGCCAAAAGCAGTTAATACTGCTAGGCCAAATTTAGCAGTAGTTAATGCTGTTAGGGCAAATCAGGTTAATGTTATTAAGGCCTCAGCATGTTGGGTTTGGAGACCTACCAAACTTAATAGTGCATCAATTACTTTAAAGAAATATAATTATGTAGATGCACAAGGCAGATCCAAGTCAGTGATGGCTTGGGTCCTCAAAAGAAACTAATTTTCTTATTTTTATATGCAGGGTCATCTACAAAAAGAAGATCAAGGCTATGTTGACAGTGGATTCTCTACGCACATAACTGGGAACATGTCCTATCTCTTAGAATTTAAGGCATTTGATGAAGGATATGTTACCTTTAGAGGAGGAGCCAAAGGAGGGAAAATTACCAGTAAAGGAACTCTTAAAAATGGTAAGCTTGATTTTAAGGATGTGTACTTTGTCAAGGAGTTACAGTTTAACCTTTTTAGTGTTTCACATATGTGTGACAAAAAGAACAATGTTCTTTTTATTGACACTGGATATTTTGTTCTGTCTTCTGACTTTAAGTTAGCTGATGAAAGTCAGGTTTTACTTAAA
This sequence comes from Tanacetum coccineum, assembly GCA_026074375.1. NCBI lineage: Eukaryota > Viridiplantae > Streptophyta > Magnoliopsida > Asterales > Asteraceae > Tanacetum > Tanacetum coccineum. The sequence continues at coordinate 48,531 of BQNB010010636.1, forward strand.
GTTCCTAGAAAGAATAATATGTACAGTGTTTATATGAAGAATATTATTCCTAAAGAGAGTTTAACTTTTCTTGTTGCAAAGGCCACACTTGATGAATCAATGCTATGACATAGGAGGCTAGGTCATGTAAATCTTAAAACTATTAATAAACTTGTTAAGGAAAATCTTGTGAGAGGTTTACCTACAAAACATTTTGAAAATACCAAACCTGTGTTGCTTACCTTAAGGGAAAGCAATACAAAGCCTCTTGTGAGTCCAAGATTTAGAACTCTATTACTCAGCCTTTATTCATGTTGCATATGGACTTGTTTGGTCCAACCTTTGTGAGCATCTTAATGAATAAGAAATATTGTCTAGTTGTCATTGATGATTATAGCAGATTTACTTGGGTTTTCTTTTTAGCATCTAAGGATGAGACTAGTGGCATTCTTATGAGCTTTATAACTGAGATAAAAAATCTAGTTGATAAGATAGTAAAGATAATCAGATGTGACAATGGAACAGAGTTCAAAAATAGAGTTATGAGTGATTTTTGTGAAAAGAAAGGCATTAAGAAGGAATTTAGTGTAGCTAGAACTTCTCAGCAAAATGGTGTTGCTAAGAGGAGAAATAGGACACTAATTGAGGCTGCTAGAACCATGTTAGCTGACTCTAAGTTACCTACTACATTTTGGGCTAAAGTAGTTAATACTACTTGCTATGTGCAGAATAAGGTATTAGTAGTTAAGCCTCATAACAAGACCCCTTATGAACTATTTAGAGGTAGAACACCTGCTCAAAGCTTCATGAGACCATTTGGGTGTCATGTTACCATTCTTAATACCTTAGATTATTTAGGCAAGTTTGATGGAAAGTCAGATGAAGGATTCTTTGTTGGATACTCATTAAATAGTAAGGCTTTTAGGGTATATAACATCAGAACCAAGAAAGTAGAAGAAAGTTTACATATTAGGTTCTTGGAGGATAAGCCTATTATTGCAGGTGATGGACCAAAGTGGCTGTTTGATATTGATGTTCTTACAAAATCAATGAATTATGTGCCAATTGTTGCAGTTACAAACTCTAATGATTCTGTAGGTATAGAAGAAAGTGTTGGTACAGGTCATTCTAGCAAAAAGACAGGATCTAGCCAAGACTACATTTTGATGCCACTGTGTAAAGATGGTTTACTATTTGATTCTTCTTCAAAGAATGCTAGCAATGATGAACCACAACCTTCTAGTGATGCTGGAAAGAAGGATGATGAAGGTGTAAGTCAAGAAAGTGGAATTGATGATCAAGAGAGGCCTGAAAACAGTACTCAAGATGTTAATACTGGTAGTCTAAATATTAATATTATTAGTCCAACAGTTACTACTGCTCCACTTAAAGCTACACATGCTGATTTCTTTGGTGATGAAATAGAATTAGATATGAGCAACATTACTACCACATATCTAGTTCCCAATACTCTAAATACAAGAATCCATAAAGATCATTCACTTGATCATGTGATTGGTGATGTGTAGTCTGGTGTATAGACAAGGAGAATGATAAAGACTTCAAATGAAAAAGGGTTTATTAGTGTTGTTTATGAAGGGAAAAGTCATGAAGACCTTCATACTTATCTATTTGCTTGTTTTCTATCACATGTAGAACCTAAGAAGGTGCTTCAAGCTTTTACAGATCCAAGCTAGATAAAAGCAATGCAGGATGAGCTTCTACAGTTTAAATTACAGAAGGTTTGGACTTTGGTTGATTTACCATATGGCAAGAGGGCCATTGGAACAAAATGGGTCTATGTGAACAAGAAAGATGAGAGAGGTATTGTGATTAGAAACAAGGAAAGGCTGGTTATACAGGGTTACACTCATGAAGAAGGAATAGATTATGATGAGGTTTTTGCTCCAGTTGCTAGGATTGAAGCAATTAAGCTGTTCTTAGCCTATGCCTCATTCAAAGACTTTGTTGTGTACCAAATGGATGTGAAGAGTGCATTTCTGTATGGCAAAATTAAAGAAGAAGTTTATGTCTGTCAAACTCCAGGGTTTGAAGATCCAGAGTTCCCTGGTAGAGTTTATAAGGTAGAAAAGGCATTATATGGTCTACATCAAGCTCCTAGAGCTTGTATGAGACTCTATCTACCTATTTATTAGACAATAGATTTTAGAGAGGCCATATAGATAAGACTTTGTTCATTAAATGAGTCAAAGGTGATATTCTACTAGTACAAGTATATGTAGATGATATCATTTTTAAGTTTACAAGGAATGAGATATGTACTTAGTTTGAAAAGATGATGCATAAGAAGTTCCAAATGAGTTTTATAGGAGAGCTCACATTCTTCTTAGGACTGCAAGTAACTCAGAAAGATGATGGGATTTTCATTAGTCAAGACAAGTATGTGGATGAAATCTTGAAGAAGTTTGATTTTTTAACTGTGAAGACAGCAAGTACACCTATAGAGACTTCAAATCCATTGCTCAAGGATGCAGAAGCTAAAGATGTTGATGTTCACTTATATAGATCAATGATTGGATCATTGATGTACCTAATAGCTTTAAGGCCTGATATAATGTTTGTTGTATGTGCTTGTGCAAGATTTTAAGTCACACCTAAAGTTTCACATCTTTAAACTGTGAAAAGAATCTTTAGATACTTGAAAGGTCAACCTAAATTGGGCCTTTGGTATCCTAAGGACTCACCATTTGACTTGGAAGCTTATACTGACAGTGACTATATTGGTGCAAGTTTAGACAGGAAATCCACAACAGGAGGTTGTCAATTTCTTAGAAGCAGATTGATTTTATGGCAATGCAAGAAGCAAACTATAGTTGCCAAGTCTACTACTGAAGCAGAGTATGTAGCTGCATCTAGTTGTTGTGGACAAGTGTTATGGATCCAAAATCAAATGCTGGATTATGGATACAACTTTATGAATACCAAGATTTTCATTGATAATGAAAGCACCATCTGCATAGTTAAGAATCCAATGTTTCACTCAAAGACTAAGCACATTGAGATTAGACATCACTTCATCAGGGATTCATATGAGAAGAGATTAATTCAAGTGATCAAGATTCACACTGATCATAATGTTGCAGACTTACTTACAAAAGCACTTGATGTTAGTCGTTTTCAATTTTTGACTGCTAGCATTGGAATGCTTAATCTCTGAGGTGTTGTTTGATTAGATTGATGATTGGAATGGGTTGGACATACTACTTGCCATAAAATTCGGGTTTATTCTGGTAACTCAAGAGTTAGTGCTGCTGGTATGACTTTACTGCTGCTAGGGCCCCCCCCCCCAAAATAAAAAATGGTTTAGTGCAAGCCAGGCGAAATGTTATGCTGCTGGGCCAAGTTAGTACTGTTAGGTTACCATTGGGGATACAACTGCTGAGGGTGTCTTTCGTAAATTAGTTGGTTACTTCACCTATGGGTTTGCTTAATTCCTTATAAAACCTCTTTTCGTTCACCTATGAATTTGGTACTAATATAGCATCAGCAGTTATATGTTTGGCTAAAAAACAAAAGTTTAATTTTTCTAAATTAAATTTTTATGGTATGTTGAGAAACTTGGATCCTAATTCTAAAAAGTTTTTATGTATCCAAGTATTTACAACTATTGTTTAAACATCAAAATTGAAAATCTTTACAGCAGTTTTTTTAATGGATGAATATGATACGCCTTCCTTCATACTAAAAAGGTCTTTTTCAAACATGAGAAGTGCAAAGAAAAGATTTTTCTGATTTGTGACACCCATGTTGCTACTATGTTGATAACATCATAAGCAGTGGAGGGTAAAATTCAGGACAACCTTATTTAAACCCCAACAACACACACCTACTACCTAAGCTTTACCATCTCCATGATATAACCAATCCCTAATGTTGCATCAACATCTCAACCCAAAAATGACCCCAAAACATAGGAAAAACCAAAAGAAAGGCCAACTAAGATATATCAGTCTAGTGAACCTACTACCCTTATAGTAGATGAGACTGTCCATAAGGATAGGGGAGACAGTGTGGAAAGGGCTGCCACTACTGCTACTACATTAGATGCAGAGCAGGGCAGTGGTAACATAAATAGGACCCAATCCATGGCAATACCTAATGATCCTTTTCCTCAGAGAATTAGTTCAGGTGGTAGTCTTAGGCGCCAAGACACCATGAGGGATAGACCTGCTCAAACTAGGTTTGAGAGGTTGTCTAAACAGTCTAATGAACCACCTCTCTCAAGAGTTAACACACTTGGAAGTAGGGAGGATAGTATGAACTACGGAATTGATGACCTTTGTACAAAAACAGTCTTAACAAGTTCTTGACTTGGAATGTAAAGGATGCTCAAGGCTTTTAAGAAATTAAAAAGTTAAAGAAAAGAGTTAAGAAGCTAGAAAGTAAGAAGAAGTCAAGAACTCCACAACTCAAGAGGAGATTATTCAAGGTCAGGATAGAGTCTTCTGCAGAAAAGAGTTTGGGTGATCCGGAGGATGCATCCAAACAGGGGAGGAATGAAATTAACCAAGATGAAGGGATTTCATGGTTTCAAGAGGATTCAGAGACTCAGGGGAGGTATGGTCATGATATTTGAAGTTATATACTGCTAGTAACAAGCAATTACTAATGGGGCAGGTATTAATATTACTATTGCCATACCTGTACTACTGCCAGTAGCATCCAGTTTACTACTGTTGGTGTATCTATTAGTACTGCTAAGCCAAGTACTCCTCCAACAACAACAACAACAACTCCTATTGAAGATGAAGACCTCACTATTGCTCAAACCCTTATGAAGATGAAGAGTGAGAAATCAAAGGCAAAAGGAGTAACTATGCAAGAGCCTAGTGAGTCTGGAACAAGAGTAAGAGTACCTCCTCCACAAATTGATCCAAAAGACAAGGGAAAGGCAAAGATGGTTGAACCTGAAAAACCAAAGAAGAAGAAAGATCAAATTGAATATGATGCTGATGTAGCTCAGAGACTTCAAGCAGAGTTAGATGAAGAAGCCAGGCTTGAAAGAGAAAGAGAAGAAGAAGCTAGTAAAACTGCAAACATTGCTGAATGGGATGATGTTCAAGCTATGATGGATGCAGACTATGAGTTAGCTGCAAAATTACAGGCAGAAGAGCAAGGAGAGATATCCATTGAAGAAAGGTCAAAGTTATTTGTGGAACTCATGAATGAAAGAAAGAAACATTTTGCAAGACTTAGAGCAGAAGAGCAGAGAAGAAAACCACTGACCAAAGCTCAGAAGAGGAATCAAATGTCTAATTATCTGAAGAACATGGCTGGATATACACTGCAGCAGTTGAGAGGTTATTCCTTTGATGAGATCAAGACTTTGTTTGAAACATCAATGAGGAGGGTAAACACTTTTGTTCCAATAGAGAGTGAAGTTGACAGAGCAGTTCCTGAGTTAGCAGTTGGAAGTTCAAAAAGGGCTAAAGAAGAAGAACTTTGTATCAAGAAAGTTCTACAAGGCAAAAGACTAGTGAAACTCAAACTAGCGAAGAAACCAAGAGATAAAGAAGTGATGAACTGTCACAAATAAGAGCTACAACAAATATGATAAAGTTACAGAGTAAGAGATGAATGTTGAAGCCTTACAAACTAAGTATCCAATAATTGACTGGGGAGATTACCACTAAAGGTCACTAGGAAGTACTGGGAGATCATCAAGTTGGTAATCATACAGAGGTACATCACTCTTTGATGGCTATGCTGAAAGCCTTTGCGATAGGGAGACTTAGTGTGATGTTGGGGTCTGGTTAGTGGAAAGTTCCAATTTTAAACTAACCAACAATGAAAAGAAAAAGATATATGGGTTTGTGTTAAAGAGATAATTTGAACCAATATAGAAGAGAAAAGTTTAGGATAAGCCTTCAAATGCATATCATGATTAAACTTGGAAACTATATGATTCATGTGGAGTGCATCATGTGTCTACAGAGAAAGGAATAGACATCTACATGCTGGTAGAGAAGGAGTATCCATTGTCAAGAGGAACTCTGTCCTTGATGTTGGTCATAAACCTCTTAGTGGATCAAGATAATGAGATGTCCAGAGAACTTCTTAGGAAGATATTCATGCATGCTGAAAGACCAAGAAGATGAAGTATTTGGAAGAATCCTCTTAGAGAACAAGGTTTAATTCAAGAAACTTGATTATTTAGAGGTAAATCACAAGTTTAGGGGAGGATTATTGGAAATTAAAAGTATTCATACTTAGTATTGCCAAACCAAGAGTTAGTACTGCTTAAATTACAACTACCAGTACTAACCAGTTAGTATTGCTAGAGTAAGTTAGTACTGCCAGTACTAACTTAAGAGTGCTGAAGAACCTAAGACTACTGGGTGAAGATTAAGACTGCTAAAGAGATAAAGACATGTCAAGTGATTTGTATTGACTTATTCAGTGTATATCTTATAAAGTTAGAAAGATACGTATAAGATTAAAATTATAGAAGATTTGTAGTTATCTTGTAAAGAACTCCTTAGTGTATAAAAGGATAGCCTAGGTTATGGTTTTTCATATATACGTTTTGATATATAGATTTAAGGTTGTAAACCCTAGTACTAGTACTCGTATTATTGATAATAATAATAATATTAGAGCTTTTTAGTAATATCATTGTTCATACAATTTTTTAACTTTTCATTAATTTTTCCTCTAAATATTAAAGAGTAATTTCGCATACTCTTTAGTATTCACAAAGTTTCTACCATATTTGTTATGGATTTCTCAAAGTAACTTAACCTTTACAAGCTAAGGAATCGATCTTAAGTTGGGATCAACAAACGGTTTTGGATGTAACAGGCTATATTGATTGCTTTGGCCTATAAAAATAATGGAGCTTTAGAAAATATTAACATTGTACGAGCAGCTTCTACAAGAGTTCGGTTTCACCTTTTGACAACGCCTTCTATAAAAACGTTAAGAAATATTGTTGTATCATTTGTATAATATTTATATATGTTTTTAACTTTATAAATATTATTTTATAAAACAATTAGGCCATTTATATAATATCATTATATAAACAATAAAAATACTAAATCGATTGTTGTTAACAAATAATCAATTATTGGAAAAGGTAATATCTTTGCGGATGCATATACTCGGCCATTTAATTAACAAGCGCGACTTAAATATTATTTCAACTTTTGTAAATTAAATAAAAACTAATAGGTGGTGATGTTACTCTATAACTTATGATATTGTATTTATATTAAACACATTATACTTATACGACCTATAATTAATTAAGTTGCATTCTGGATAGTTTGTGATGATTACGTTATTGAATTTGCGATAATCACGACTTTCACTAGAGGTGAGTTTATAGCCCCTCTTTCACTTGTTTTACATTTACTTTACAAATCTCAGGGGAGAATACATTCTCGTTACAACTTTTGTACATATTCAATTACAATCTCTTTTACATACATGATTGCATACTTGATTTCGTAACTTGGTTACATATTAGTTTACATACTGGTTTTCACAACGTATTTACAAACTCGTTTACATGAACGTTTACAAACTTATCTACATGAATGCTTACATACTCATTACATATCTCGCTGTGAGATACAATACTTGATTTTACTTATGGACGCAATAACTTTACTTTCATTATAATGATTACGGATTAGCTTAAGTTGCATAAATTGTTAATTAGTCGGAGGGTAAGCGCGAATGTTATAAGATAGATCTATTCGGGATTGACAATCCATGTTCGGGTGATTAGCTATCACTGGTTTCGACATACCGAGCCAACAAACGTTATACCATGTCAGAGCACTACTGGTGTAAAACCCCGTATTTAAGGTGACTACTAGTTTTCAACTTATATTTAATTTTCTAAATTTCTAAAATTTTACTTTTCACTACTTCGTCGTTTTATATAAAAATTGACGATTTTAAGTAAAAAGCGCTATGATTTAAAAATTTATCCGTTTTTAACGATCGAGAAACCAAAGACTCCGTATTAGGGCTTTGAGTGCCTAATTATTTTATTTTTATAATATTTATCTTTCTTGTGTTTTAAATTGCACCCGAGAAGAAAATCACGGCGTAGGAAAAAGTATCAGACTAGAAAAGGTATTAAGGCCCAAGATTAATAGGTAATGTAGTTAGGCAAGAATGGGCCAAAGCTCACTCCCTCCCCCTCTCTTAGTTCTGGTCAAACATAAACAAACCCACACCCTTCTTATTTTTTTAGCAACTAAATAATTAACCCTATATAAATCATCCTCCTTTATTTAAAACACACACATACACAAACAAAAAAAACACTCGTACCCTCCCCTCTCCCCATTGTTCGTCGGCTGCAACCACAAAAACCACCATAACCTTCATCAAAAATCACCAAATCAATTCCTATAAACCCTATATCATCCATAAAATTATCCTCAATCTTTCCCCATCATTAAAAATCACCATGCAAGAAAAATTGAAGGCTACAAGAATGATGATGGTTCGATTCTAGGTGATTACAAGTGGATTTGGAGGCAAGAAAAATTAAGGTTATACTGTTTGGGTGTTGATGGCCACAGCTAGGATCAAGAAACCCACATAGGGTTTGTGTTGACCTTCTAAAAATCCCCCATTTTAAGTATATGCTATTATCTTGAACTCCCTTTTTAAGGTTTTGTTGATTTTAGTAGTGCATGTTCTTGATCTTTGATTTTTATGAACATGCAAGCATGGATTATGAATGATCTTGATTAATTAGTGTAAGTGATGAAAAATGTTTGTTAGATAATGTATCTTGATGATTAGTAGCCTTGTGATGGATTAATTAAGGTTTTGAAAGTGTTATTGATTGATCTAGAATAAGATTTTGCGGACTATTTCGGGACAGCAAGTTGTCGTGGCTTATTCTCCAAAGATTTGGTCTATAGGTACTGATAAAATTACATATTTGGATAGAGGAAGTCTTAAGGTTCAATGTGCGAGTTGGATACTCTTGTAACGATTTTGGATGAAGGAGATATGGCCGTTTTACGGTTGTGAACCAATTCTGAACATTCTGTTAGAAAACATGAATTGCTCTAGGTTATTGTATAGTAGGTTAAGGTTATAAAGCTTGATTAGATACCAGACATCATAAAATAACTCCTCCAATTGGAACCAACTTCATTGCTATTTTAGTTTAGGATTTAAGGCCAAAACGGTGGAAGTTAGAAATTCAGTAAGTTTTCTGTTTTGACCTTCTGTTAGTAAAAACCTATTTACCGTGGATTGGTAAATGATTAGAATGATTGGCTTAATGTTTTGAAAACTAGACTCATGTATATTTCCAGGGGTGAAAACCTCACCTTCATATCTTTTATGGATTAAGAGATATGGTCCTGTGAATGTGACTAAAATTCTGCAATGTAAGTTTTACGCCTTTTCTTGTGAATTAAAAGTGTGACCATTTAGTAAAGATTAAGAATGGCTAAGCGATACTTAGTAGACACTTATTTGGGGTTAAGTGCAGGTCATACACCTATTTGAAAACTAAAAATACTTTGGTTTAGTCTTGGTGCAATATTGTTCATGTTTCGGATTCTTTAACTAGTATTGTATAACTATTCTATTATAATGATATCATATATCATTCTAAGTCGCGACTTGCTTTATAGGTCTCGACTAATCTTTGGAGTCATCTTCTCATACTTGGTTTCTCATTCGATCATCTACATACGGTGAGTTCATAGCCTCGCCTTTACTACTTTAAATGTTTTATTAAAAACCCGCGAGGGGGATACATGCTTGTTTTACTAAATTGAACACAAATTGTTTTCGGTATGCTGGACCCGAATTGTATGCTTAATGCTTGAGTACCTATTGCTAAAGACCCTAATATCGTGAACCGTTAACTACCTGTGATGGGTAGACGCTATGGTAATAAATAGGCCTATGGGGTGACTCCCCGTCCGGGGTATGAATCCTTTTGGAACACCCACTTGCAACGGATATATTATCTGAGAAGTTATAGGTATATGGCAATAATACCTAATCTTTTGGGGCAAACTACATTTGTATCTCGTCAAAGGGATCGGTTGTCACGAGCTCAATGCAATTATATATAAAGCTTGTTTGCGCCACAAGTTTTTCGATGATTAAAAATATTTGTGTTCTAATGTTTACTCTTATAAACCTATGGATTCACTCAACATTATTGTTGACTTTTTAGCATGTTTATCTCAGGTAATCAAAGCTAAGGACTTGGAGCTTGGAACGAGGATGAAGTTGCGCTTAAAAACTGATTTTGCTAAATCACTTATTTTCCATTCCTCAAAACAATGTTTTTACGGTTGTTTGACGTTTCAAACTTGTTTTATAAAATTGTCTTTATGTTGGGACAACGTTTGCACTCTGATCTTTACATTTTGGAATGGAACATGTTAATAACGTCTCTTTTCGAGTCGTTCTATATAATGTATGACTATTGTACTCATTTATAACACCCCATTGTTGGTCCCGAATCTTGTTGTAAATTTGGGGGTGTTAAAGATTGGTATCAAGAGCCATAAGTTATAGAGAACTAGGTCAAAAACATTTTTGTACCTAAACTATAACTTTATTTTTCTAAATTTTTCGCGCGCAAAATACTCCTCGTGGTTCCCGCTCAAGTCATCCTCAAGTGATTACCATTTTAGTATTCCTTATTCATGAATACACTATTGTTTAGTATTTATCAAATAAATACTATGATTCTTATCGAGATATTCTTCGATAATTAAAACTTTATATTAAAGTTTTCATGTTTATGTACATGTTCAAATAAATCATTATTCCATTAATTACATGTTTAAATAAACTATAAGTCAATTATTTACATGTTTAAACAAATCGATATTAATTTATCATATTCATTTTAATGCATTGCATTTATTCATATATTGCATAAATTCTATCTATGTAGTGACCTTATACGTATTTATCTTTCCGTGATTACAAATTATCATGGCGAATTTACCTCCTCATAATAATAATTCGAACGTTCCCGAAGATGAACCTATTGTTCCTATTGCTCCTAATCCTCTACCTTCCAATTCCTTATATACTCTCCTTAATACTTGACTTCCTTTTCGATCTCTTACGCTTATTCTGCTTAATCATTGTCGCCCATTCTATTGTGATTATAAGTATTTTATTAACCCTTTTATGTTAATAAATTTCTAATATGTATGCATATATATAAACTTGTATTGTAAATCCATAAATTGTGGTGCATATTGCGTTTTGAAGTGTTGGATTGGGTTGTGATGATTAGTAATGGTGTTAGGATAGTTTAAGAGCATTGGCGATGTTCGCGATGCGTGAAATTGACATTTTGAAGAGGTTTTAAGCTACCCGTATATTGCAGAAAATTAGCAAGACGAATTTGGTCTAGTCAATGTTGTTAAAAGTGATTTTAGGCTTGAGAATCTGATAAAGGTCGCCCCTAGCTTCGAAACGGTAGGTCGCACATCCCGTAACTCTTAAAAACGAACGTTTGGCGGCCATTTGAAATTTTGGAAAACTTTAAAAGTTCCGATCAGCTCTTGCTGAATTTTTAACTTACTGCAGAAACGAAAAAGGGTATTTTCGTCATTTTCCGTCGAGTTTCGGGTCTCGGCTAAAACTAAAAAGTTGTCTAAAATGTCGTTTTACATCAAATTTCTTTAGAGTCCGAGTCTTGAAAATGTATTTTAATGGGTCGTTTCAGAAGAGATCAGATTTAGGAAAAATATATAATAAAAGTTAACATGGCGAAATTTTTAAAAATTAGTCGACTAGTGTTGTAAGAAACGATTTGGCGTAAAATATAATAAGTAAAACTGAATTTACAACTAATAAGTTAGTCGTTTACTTTTGTTCGTGTCTAAATGTTTTAATCTTGATAACGGGTCAAAATGGATAATTTCTATGAAAATTTCATATTAGTCGGAATGGGTTAAAATGTTGTAAACTGAGATTTTGTTGTTTAATATGTTAGGCGTCGTCCTAATGAACGTTTTGGTATAAAAATCGAGTTCTAACTCTTAAAAACGAATAAGTTATGGCCATTAGAAGTTTGGAGTTGAGTAGTGTTAAATTCTGCAATTGGCCATTTGGCGCAGAATTCTGAGCAAACTTGCGCACTTATTTACTTGGTCGTCCTAAAAGCTTTTCTGGATTTTCTTGATTCTAAAACTAAGTTCGACGAGTCTACTTTCAAACGAAGGAAACCTCGCGGATTTTCAGTAGGTGTAAGTTAGTCAAATTGAATTTGCAAGATGGGTTGTCGAAACTGTAAATCTGTCCAGAACTTAGGTTGTAAAGATGTGGTGAGCTGACTGATCAAAACTTAATATTTTTCGGCGAAATTTAAACTGTAGCATGTCCATAATATGTGTGAACTACTGTAATTTTTCCAGAATTTTCTGTATAGCCTAAGGGGGTCTGATGGTGTCAAACTTTTGCAAAGTCCAGCAGGTCCTGTTTCGAACACTTTGGGTTGTGGTATTTTTAAAAAAAATAGTAAGACTTGTAAAACCTTCATGGGAAAAATACAAGAGGTTTAGAACATGTTGAGGTAGTTAGGAATGGATTTTGGGTAGTCGTTTGAGGCCGTTTAGTATTTCTTTAAAATTCGTCAAGTGACTAGGAAAATTGGTCGAAAGAGGTTAAAAGGCTATGTGAATATAAGGCGAAACATTTAGGACGTTGTAAGAAGGGAATTAAGACGCACACATGGATTCTATAATATAAGATTATACATATGTCGAAACATTTATTTTTCTATCTTTCTCGTGCTTATGCAACTTATGCATTTCCTTATAAGTTATAGCATTCAAATATGTAGAGCGCCTCCACATTCTTATATATAATGTTATCTTTGTGAATGTTAAATCGTTTCTCAAGACGTTGTGAGTGACACAATTGTCTCTCAACCTTCTTTATGGCACTGTGTGCGTGGCACAATGGATTATCTTATTTCGAGACATTGTGAGTTATATGATTATCCCCGAAACTTTTTCGCGACTATTGCTTCGTTCTCTTTTGATGATATTGGAATTCGACATAGTTTATCGATCCTACTCGTTATTTCACTATTTGTTAGATCATACGCTTCGTACTTCTGAAATGAATATGACGTCACGTAATCCGTCGCATGGAGACATGTCGACTAAATCAAACTCGCCTTTAACATTTTGCTTCATAACCCTCCATTCTTTTGGAAATGTACTATTAACATATTCTCGCGTAATGTGTCATCTGGGAATGTCTACTTTTGAAACTTTTGAATAAAAATTTGTGAGTACGTGTTTTGATTCTTTCGTATTAATCTCTACCCAGTAAGTGTTAAATCTTTGATTCTGGGAATACATGAGTTCTTATGTTTGAAAGTGTGTTAAATAACTGGGCATGACTTGGTATAATGGTTTGGAGGAATTAAAGTGGCGTTGGGTTGAATTTGAAACAAAGTTTTTATGGCCACTTGAAATTTAAAAATTCATATATATAAAAACTTAGCACTCATTAATTTTTAAGTTTGCACAGAACTTAAAAGGACAAAATGGTTATTTTCAGGTTTGTTTCGGCCTTCAACCGAAACATAAAATTTTTTGAATTATCATTTTACATGTTCATTAAAGGAGGCTAAAGTTAAAAATAATTTACGACGGGTCAAGACCAAAGTCAACATTTAGGAAAACTTTATATATAAAAAGTCAAAATGAATTCAATGAGAATATAAAAACATGGTTTAGTTGCCATAGGATTCGTTTAAGTCTAAATATGGAAACTTTTATATATATGAATGTAACGACGGGAAATATTTAACATACCAATTTACCATATTCTACCAAATCGGTCATTTTTCATGATTTTACCGCTTACTCGGATTTTTTTTCAAAAATGGTAACCTTCTAAAAATAGAAACTTTTCAAAATAATAACGTAACTTAATTATAGGTGGAAATTCTATTACTAAAGTATTTTAATAAATGTGTTTCTATAGTTAGTAAACTACAATCAATTCTTTTAATCGTATTCTTCATCTTTGTATGAGTTGTTATCATATGAATGGAAAATTTATCTTTGTTGTTGTTTCATTGCCGTGTTTCTTGGTCCCTGACACATTATACGCCATTCTTCTTTGTTACTTCATGTGAATTATGAGAATCATACCGCCGAGAAGTCAACTTCTAAAGTTCTCAACTTACACTCATTTCTTTTAAACGTTGCTATACATTAATACCATCAATGCTTACATCTATCTACTATTAATGTGATCGAATCATTCCTTAGTTGCAACGACAAATTTGACGAATGACACTCTTTAGCTTTTTTATTCACGGTCTTCTATGACATATGACTCTTCATGTCCATATCCTCTGACTACTTTTATGTTGTTCGGACATTCTTTATACTTGATCTATCGCCATTGTAAACAACCCTGATGTCTATTACATTTATTCTCTCTGATTATTCTTATTCTTGTTTTAGTATCATTTACGTTTGCGGTGATCTACTGTTTAAAAACCGTTTTTGGATAAATGTCTTTATATAGGGCGTTATGTTAAACCAAAAAATGTTTTATCCTTTTCGAAAAATTAAGACTTAGCTTCGTGAATCATTTATTTATTTTAAACAAAATAATAATAATAAAATAAATAAATATGATAAATGTTTTAAATTCAATTTAGATATAAATAATTCTTTTCGACCATAGTAAACCCTCTCACTAGTAAACCTTAAACTCATGTGAATAGACTGGGAATAGATCCTAAAACCGATTTCAACAAAAGTATAAACGTCCACCAATAGATAAAGTTTTGGATTTCCATTTGGAAAGCCGAGACTTCACTTTTTCAACTATCTCTTGCCATGCGTGAACACGTGTCATAGAACCTCCCACTCTAGTCCCAAGATAGTAGAAAGTACACATAAGAACGAGACATCCTAACTTTGCAGCCGCTTAGGTGACCTGAGCACTTTCCACATTAACCCAATATCTACTTTTGTCAAGGTTAATCTTAAGGCCCGAAGCATGAAAAAAGCATTTCAAACGCGAATCAAAAGTGGAGATATTACCGTCACTCCACTCCCCTAAGAAAATAGCATCATCCGCATAGAACATATGCAAAAGGACAATAAAGATTGATCTAACACAATAACCTTTAGGGAACATCCACCGCGTTTACGATCCTTTGAAAATATAAATGAAGGCTCTCCACCACGATGATAATAGAGTAAGAGGGATAAAGGATCGCCTGTTTATCAACCTTTTATAGAATTGGAACTCATCGTACGACATCCATTGACAAGAATAGACCCTTAGAAGAAAGTTAGGGAAACTTTGAATCCAAGTGAAGCCATTAACACCTGAAACCGACCTCTTTTAAGAACATCATCTAAAAAATCCCATCAATCGAATCGTAAGGCCTTTCAAAATCGACCTTAAAAATTAGAGTTATCATCTTGCCATTTTAGGTAGCACCACTGGAGAATCTCATTAAGAAATAAAAGGCCGTCTAACATTTGTCTTTCGGCGATAAACGCAGATTGCACTTCATTAACAATGTCCCCCAAAACATTAACAAGCCGGTTAGACAAAATCTTGCAATGACCATGTAGAGTACTTTCTAATGAGGCTAATAATTCTAAAGTCCTTGACCAAGTTAGCGTCCGGGACTTTTGGGATCAAAGCTATAAATGATGAGTTACAACCAGGAGGAATTTCTCCATGAATGAAGAAATGATTTACAGCCATATAAACATCGTGCTCAATAACAGGCCAAAAATGCCTATAAAAGCCAAAAGAAAACCCGTCAGTGGCCCGTGGGAAATTTGTCTGATGCCCCACTCCAACATCCGTTTTAATCTCCTGTTTATGGAAAACTTACACTCTAGAGGTCATGACCTTTGATCCTTCGAAATAGTTTTTTTCAGAACTCTCATATCAACTATTATCACGCCTCTCCGAATATTAGCGAATAAATCCTGAAAATGAGAAAGAAATTCTTGTTTTGACATTATTAGCTGCTCCTTCCAAACGCATCAATCCGTAATACCCCTGAAAGTTCATTTGATGTACGTTTTTTTATTCAAATATTCCGTGGAAAAAATTTATAGATTTTTCATCGCCTTACGATTGACCATTTTGATCTTGCCATTGAGCAAATCCAGGAATGAATATGATCAATGTTACGAAGACACCAACACCTCCATTCTTTTTTCGCTTCTACCTCAGTACCTTTACCTTGTCATAACCGTATCTAACTGGTTCAACTCCCTTCTTAAGATTGCAAAAGTAGAAACTGATTCACTTTGTTTATCTTTATCCAAATCTTGATGTGAGCTTATAAGGAATTTCATTTACCGCCAAGTTACGCTTTCCAATTAGAGTCAACAGAAGGGGCAGAATTCCACGTTGCAGTGGACAAATCATTACAGCCCTCGAGATAATCCAAAGGTGAAAGAATCGGAAGGGAACCGGACCATAATCAATGGGCCGAGTTATTTTTCCTCGAAGAAGAATCGGTCTGTGATCGGATAATATCTGACCAAGAGCAGCCGCTAATGTGAGGGAAAATATTTAGCAAATTGTAAGATAACAAAAAATCTATCCAACTTGCTCATTTTGGTCGGCAACTTATGACACCAAGTGAACGCACTGCCCCAAGATGAACTTCATCAAACCCGTAGAATTTAAAAATATCGCCCAAGAACATTAAAATTAGTACCAATCCTGTCTGAATTGACGCGAACCTCATTGAAGTCCCCCATAATCACAACCTCTCCTTGCCACTGATTAATAACATGCGCCAAGTAGTCCCAAAGCATACGTTTATCACACGGATCATGAGGAGCATAGACCACAATAATCATGAGGTCAATACCGTTCAATAACCAAACACCCCTAATAATGATAAAAAAATCCGAAATAGTGAAGCTTTTTTTACAAAAAATGTTGGGATTCCAAACACACAAGATTCCACCTGAATTGCCAACCGAATTACTATGAAGATGCTCAAAAGTCGAATTACCCCAACACCGACGAACACTGAAAAGATCAATCTCCTCCATCTTTGTTTCTTGAATCGCGAAGAAAATTCACCTTATTCTTCAACACATAACACCTTTGCCCAATCTTTTTTGCCTTTTGATCAAGGCCTTGTATATAGAGGGACAAAAAATTCTACAATCTACAATCGACCGTCCTGGAGATTCCACTGTATCCGACAGATTGTTATCACCCCATCCATGTTTTATAGTCCATTGTCTAGCTCAACTTTCACCACTTCCTCCATAATAAACCATAAATGAGCCCCCTGAACTCGTGCCACTGATTTCTTAAACGACGAAACTTGCGTGATTCACAACATTTTTCTTTGAGGTTGGAGTTTGTTAGAAATCTCCATCGACTCGTTGAGCTCTCCTCTTCAAGTCATTAACAGACTTCTTATCCTTTGTATCATCATTGTCGTTATTAGGTAGTGTAAAATCCCGATGGAATTTGGACTAGAATATGTACCACTCTCCCTTATTTTTTGATCCTTTGTCTTTTGTTAAGCAAAAGGGTATAATCCCAAAAAGGATCCACAGATGAGTCCCTTTTTAAACGCACCAACCTTTTCAAAAACCGTAGCTGGAACTATCGAACGAGTTTATGCTACAATCATTCTCTGCTTCAAGGTTCTTCATTCATCGTCTAAGAATCGTCATCAGATAGTTTCCTCCTCATCCGAGTCTCCACCATGTCAAGGGTCCCCTAACCATAAGACCTCCTTAGCACGAAACCAATACACTTCTCCACGGAGAAATGAATCTTGAAGTTTTCATAAAGTATTATAGAATGACTTAGTGAACAAACATAATCTGTTTATAGTGGAAACAATTCCCATCAGAGTCATTAGTGTCGATTAAGTTATCCCCCACCTGGGAGACAATTCTTTTGAAAGTGTTCAAGTCCATAGTTACAAGGAACCCCTTCAATTTCTACCCACCCCAATGCGACCATCAGGATTGATATCGAAAAGCTTGGCGAATTTTCGGAACCAAGAGGCTAACTCCCACATTATCGCGGAAAGCCCTCTTCGATTTCACAGAGGAAATTCTAAGAGAACCCACAATTCCCTAAGTAACTTACATTCTAGTCCACGAAACCTTCGTTCAAAGAGCGTTCTTGATATTGGTACGAGACGTCAATTCTTTAAATTATCCCCCCAAAACCCATTAATTATGAATAAATAATCTTTGGAGAGGCGCACATACTTTCGTCAAAGAACAGATGGCAGGGGATCATGAATCAACCGACTTATGATTTTTAACCCATAAACATAGAATTAGAACTCCCAGAATCCCCACTATTAGATGAGGGAAATTAGCAACCTTCTTATGATCTGCCCTTGACCCTTGTTTCAAAGTAGCACTATAGTAATCTTGCCATATTATCGTGAAGCTTGAATGACCACCTAAATGTTGGCATAAAATTTTTCACCAAGCGATCACATTAAACACGTTGATAAAAATGAACAAAACCAACACGTTTACCTTCTTTCGTCCATTCCGAGGGATAAACGAATCAACAACATGTCCCGTATGTTACAAGAATGAAATAGCTCTTTTTGCAGAAACATATAGTTGATTTGGATTTATTTAAGTTAGCTATTGTCTTACAAAAGGCTAAACAGATCCAAGACTTTAGACCTACAGATATGAATATAGTTGCATACACAAAAAGGTTTAATGAATTGGCTCTATTGAGTCCTGATGATGTTCCCAATGAAAAGAAGAAGGTTGAATTGTACATCAAGGGGTTTCCTGAGATCATTAAAGGTGAAACAACTTCATCCAGACCTGCTACGCTCAATGAGGTTGTGCGTATAGCACACACTTTAATGGAGCAGAAAATTCAAGACAAGGCTGAAAGAATTACTGAGAGCAATAAAAGAAAGTGGGGGAGCAACAACAACAACTACCACAATAACAACCAAGGTAATTACCGTGACAAAAATCGTCATAATCAATATAATGATAGAAGACAAGGCGGTGCAAGGGCTATGACGACTACACAAAATGACGATGCTGATCAGGGAGGACCAGCTCCAAACTGTAACCGTTATGGATTGTGTCACTTTGGACAATACCCGTCAAAATGAAACCGGTGTGGAAGGAGGGGTCATAAGGCTAATGACTGTAGAAAAAGGACTGTGGCTGCTGGCGCGAATGCTCGACCAATAAGGGCTTGTTATGAGTGCGGAGACAGAAACCATTCTTGAAGTCAGTGTCCAAACCTAGCAAATCAGAGAGGAGGTAATGCTACCGGTCGAGCCTACGTAATGAGGGAAGCCGAGAAGGGTCAAGGACCGAATGTTGTTGTGGGTATGTTCCTAATCAACAACCGTTATGTCCATGTATTATTTGATTCTAGTTTCGACATGAGTTTCGTTAATACTAGCTCTAGTCATTTAATTGATATCAAACCGGTTAAGACTAAATACTAGTTATGAGGTTGAATTGGCTGATGGAAAGATAGTTAGTACAAATACAGTTTTAAGAGGTTGCACCCTGAATTTAATTAATCACTTGTTTGAAATCGACCTTATGCCCATAGAACTTGGTACCTTCGATATTGTTATCAGAATGGATTGGTTAGTCGAGCGTGATGCTGTTATTGTTCGTGGTAAGAAAGAGACCAAAAAGTCAACTCCTAAGTTCACCCTGTATCAAATGACTCTCTACGTTCATTTTGTCGATCGATTAACTCCTTACACTAATTTCTTTTGAGCGTTGCTATGATCTGATACCTTTGATGCTTACTTCTACCTACTGTTATCATGATCAATTTGTTCTTTCGACAGCAATGATAAATTCTACAAATGGTTCTTTATAGCATCCCGATTCAACGATCTGTTAAAGCAAAATGGCACCTCTATGTATACTTCCTCTGAATACTTCTACGTTTGTGTTTGAATAATTCTTTATCTAGCTTATCTAACCGCCATTGTAAACAACCCTTATCAGAACTCTTATATTTATTCTCTCATGTTAATCTTATTCTTGTTTTTATGTAATCCTTTACGCTTGCGGTGATCTATTGTTTAAAAACTATTTTTGGAAAAATGTCTTTATATAGGGCGTTATGTTAAACCGAAAAATGTTTTATACTTTTCGAAAAATTAATTAATTACCATCTGAGATCTACAAGACTTAGCTTCGTGAATCATTTATTTATTTTAAAAATAATAATAATAATAAAATAAACAAATAAATCAATAAATAAATAAATTTTTAGATTAAAATGTTTTAAATTCATGATAGATACAAATAATTCTTTTCGGACCATAGTAAATCCCCTACCCCTCTCAAGCAATTGGCTCTCTATGTTCATCTTCTCTGAATACTTCTATGTTTGTTCGAATATTCTTTATACTAGCTTGATCTATCACCGTTGTAAACAACCCTGATGTCTCTTATATTTATTCTCTCTGATTATTCTTATTCTTGTTTTAGTATCCTTTACGCTTGCGGTGATCTACTGTTTAAAAACCATTTTTGGAAAAATGTCTTTATATAGGGCGTTATGTTAAATCGAAAAATGTTTTATCCTTTTCGAAAAATTAATTAAGTACCATCTTATAGATCTTACTGACTTAGCTTCGTGAATCATTTATTTATCACCTCGAACACGAAGATAAATTTTTGACGAAAGCAAGCATGTCAATATTACTTCTCAATTATACATAGCCTGATCACCTATGTATAATTCAGAAGGAACCTCGTCATGTTGGTAATTGTCACCCTTAAACCTTATTGAAACTAACCCTTTACCTAACCCTTCTAAAAATAAAAAAAATTATGCGTGTTCTTAACAATGATCACTATGCAAGTAAGTCTATCCAACTCAACACTCGAGAAAAGTCTCGTGTCTGTTTCCATGAGTAAATTGGCGGATTAGAAATTCCATCATCTTCTGAGAACCGATGGACAAACGTTTAGAAATTGAGGCGGTGATTCGTGATTTTCTTCCAAAGATGTTTCCTGACGATCTGCCGGTACTTCCATCACCTCGACAAATCAAATTTATAATCGACTCGATGACAAATTGCACTTTATTATAGAATCGATAGAAATAATAAACCGTGAAGCGAAGCAACGCAAACCAAGCCGTATTCCCATAGTCAAGGTTCGATGTAACTCGTGGCGAGGTCCGGAGTTCACATGGGAAAGAGAAGATTACTTCATGAGCAAATGTCCGCATCTATTCTCGAGTAAGAATATGACAAGTAAGAAGAGACGAGCGCCGGGACGTCGCTCCTAAAAGGGGGGAAAGATGTAAAACCCCGTATTTAAGGTCACTACTAATTTTCAACTTATATTTAATTTTATAAATTTCTAAAATTTTACTTTTCACTACTTCGTCGTTTTATATAAAAATAGTCGATTTTAAGTAAAAAGCGCTATAATTTTATCCGTTTTTAACGATCGAGAAACCAATGACTCCGTATTCGGGCCTTGAGTGCCAAATTATTTTTATTTTTGTATTTTTCGCTTTCCTCGTGTTTTAAATTGCACCTAGACGAAAATCGCGTTTTAGGAAAAAGTATCGGGCTAAGAAATGTTTTAGGGCCCGAGATTTATGGGTATTAGTAGTTTAAGTAAGATGGGCCAAAGCCCACTCTCCCCTCATTTTTGTTAGTCGGACGACCAAACTCACCCACACCCCTATCTTTTAGTTTTTTTTTATTTATCACTTGATAACTACCTTATTTAAACCCTTCCTACCTAATTAAAACACATACATACTCCCTAAAAACTAGAAAAAAAACCCAACGACTCTTTTCTTTTCTCTCTGTGTTCGTCACCTGCTCATCCAAAACCACCATAACCTTCATCAAAAATCACCAAATCAATTCCTATAAACCCTAAATCATCCATAAAATTATCCTTAATCTTTCCCCTTCATTAAAAATCACCATGCACTTGATTTAGAAATTATTGATTTTGAAGAACTTGAAGATTTTAGGGCTTTGATTTAATTAAAGGCTACAAGAATGATGATGGTTCGATTCTAGGTGATTACAAGTGGATTTGGAGGCGAGAAAATTAAGGTTATGATGTTTGGGTGTTGATGGCCATGACTAGGATCAAGAAACCCACATAGGGTTTGTGTTGATCTTCCAAAAATCTCCCATTGTAAGTATATGATATTATCTTGAACTCCCTTTTTAAGGATTTGTTGATTTTAGTAGTGCATGTTTGTGACTATTGGTTTTTATGAACATGCACATGAAAATTATGGTTGATCTTGGTTAATTAGTGTAAATGATAAAAACAATGTATGTTAGATAATGTATCTTGATGATTAGTAGCCTTGTGATGGATTAATTAAGGTTTTGAAAGTGTTATTGATTGATCTAGAATAAGATTTTGCAGACTGTTTTGGGACAGCAGGTTGTCATGGCTTATTCTCCAATAATTTGGTCTATAGATACTGATAAAGTTACCTATTTGGATGGAGGAAGTCTTAAGCTTCAATGTGCGAGTTGGATACTCTTGTATCGATTTCGTATGAGAAAGTTATGGTCAATTTACGATTGCGGACCAATTCTGAACCACCTGTTGGAAAATGTAAATTGCTCTATGTTAATATATAGTAAGCCAAGATTATAAAGCTTGGTTTGATACTAGACATTATAAGCTAACTCCTCCAATGGGAATCAACCTCATTGCTATTTTAGATTAGGAGTAATGATTAAAACGACAAATGTAAGAAATTCAGTTAATATTCTGTTTTGACCTTCAGTTAGTAAACGTTTATTTCCCGTTGATTGGTAAATGAGTTGAATGATTGGCTTAATGTTTTGAAAACTAGACTCATGTATCTTTCTAGGGGTGAAAACCTCACCTTCATATATTTTATGGATTAAGAGATATGGTCCTGTGAATATGACTAAAATTCTGCAATGTAAGTTTTACGCCTTTTCTTGTGAATTAAAAGTGTGACCATTTAGTAAAGATTAAGAATGGCTAAGCGATACTAAGTAGACACTTATTTGGGGTTAAGTGCAGGTCATACACCTATTTGAAAACTAAAAATACATTGGTTTAGTCTTGGTGCAATATTGTTCATGTTTTGGATTCTTTAACTAGTATTGTATAACTATTCTATTATAACGATATCATGTATCATTCTAAATCGCGACTTGCTTTATAGGTCTTGACTAATCTTTGGAGTCATCTTCTCATATTTGGTTTCTCATTCGATCATATACATACGGTGAGTTCATAGCCTCGCCTTTACAAATTTAAATGTTTTATTAAACCCCGCGAGGGAGATACATGCTACTTTATCAAATTGAACGCAAGTTGTTTTCCATGTATGCTGGGCCCGAACATATACCTTGATTGCATTAAGTACCTCTTGTCAAAAGACCCCAATCGTGAACCGTCAACTACCTATGATGGGTAGCCGCTATTGCAATTAATAGATCTATGGGTTTGACAACCTGGTTCGGTGTTTAGGGACGCATCCATTTCTGGAACCCCAATGTTCGGACATATTGTATTTGAGATTTTATTAGGTATATGACAAGATACCTAGCCTGGGGGAATTATTATTATTATTTGTAAGCATATGCAAAGATATATGCATGATCTAAAATGATCCATATTTCGTTCGTGGGATCGGTGTCGCGAGCTTAATGCAATATTTCTTAATAGCTTGTGTGCACAACAAGTTATAAGATGATTAATATTAAACTTGTGTTCTAATCTTTATTCATATAAACTCTATGAATTCACTCATAATTTTCGTTGACTTTTTAGCATGTTTTATTTCAGGTAATCAGGCTTAAGGACATGGAGCACATGAGGAGGAGCTTGCACTTAAAAATTAATTTTGTTTAATCCTTGAATTCCATTCCTCAAAAACACTTCTCTTTATGTAATGTTTAAAACTTGTACTTGGTTTAGTTTTATGTTGGGACAATGCTTGCACTCTGAACTTTCTTTTGGAATGGATTATGTTTGATAACGTCTCTTTTCGAGTCGTTCCTTATAATTTATGACTGTTGTACTTATTATTAACACCCAATTGTTGGTCCCGAATCTTGTATAAATTTGGGGGTGTTAAAAGAAGTATCTTTGGTTGATGGTGTTTTAGAAGGTGCATTAGGAGCACTAGGTGATGAGAGTTAAAGTTTGGGTGATGGAGTTTTTGTGTCATCTTGGGTTAAATCCACAAACAATTGTTTTGGTGGTATGATGTTGATTTTTGGTCTCTTAGAGGTTTTGGAAATGGAAGCTCTTGTGGATGTCATGGATGTTGATAGTGGTTAGTGTATAATTTGGTGGATGATGTGTTGGTGATGATCATTTGGAAGGGATTTATGGGAAGAGAATGGATTGAAAAAGGAATGAATTTGAACTAGTTTAGGTTGTTCCAAATTATGTTCGAGCATTCTGGGCAAAGATAGCTGAGACTAGGTAAAAGAGGGTCAAAAAGCAAATAATTGATTTTTATGACTCAAGTGTACGTAACCACATATATGTGCTAAAAATCTGTCGATTAATCGACGCACATATGAAGGGGGAGCAAATTGTTACGTGATTGGCTTAATATGGATGTTCCAAAGACCGACCATTTAAATTATTGTATTGGAGTTTATAACGTGTTTAAAGTTTAGGTATCCATTTCACATCGCATTTAGCCAGAACCGGAGGGATCTACCCAGGGATATTCCACTAGATATTGTAGAAGTCCTTAGGTATGAAAAAAGGAGTAAAGTAAGATTAAGGAAAAAAGTGTCGACTGAGATAGAGATGATACTGAAACAAAAACCCAATAGGTACTAGTTCATGAAGTATCGGTAAAGCGCTGAGGGGTGATGAATTAAAAAAGAAAAGTTAAGATAAGGGTAAAAAGAAGAAGTCGTCCTTACACTTAGGCAGAAAACGGGTCAACTACATTATTGTCAAGAATCACAAAGATGATTGCTGACATTGAGACTGACTCATGGACCTAGAGATACAATGCAAAAAACCATCTTTGCACTCAGGATCTCTCAAAAGATTTTTGTTTCATATCTCACGGGAGATTACATGCTTTTCCTATCTACCTTTCTCACTATGAGTTAGTTGGTATTGAAAAGGTGGCAGGCCACTCAGACTTCGGTCACTAAACCGAAAAAAAAACACTATTGAGTCTAGAGCCAAGATATCATCCATAAATCTCATTAGGAGACACACTTGTCAAAATTATGCTTTGCTAATTCACACAATGTGGAAAAACGGGTCCAGCATACCAAACAATCTTGTGTTCAATTTTCAAAACTAGCATGTATCTCCCTCGCGGGTTTTAACTAAAACATTAAAAGTAAAGGCGAGGCTATGAACTCACCAAGTAGAGAAGAAACAAGAGCAATCGAGAAATTGAGACCACGAGAAACTCCAAGAAATTATTCAGGACCTACATAATAAGTCGCGACATAATGTCATAAAGTATTCCAATACTTATACATAGTTATATAATAACTTGTTTATAAAATGCAAAACATGTGCAACATTGAACCGAGATTTAACCAAGGTGTTTCTATCTCTAAATTTGATGTAGGACCTGTACATATACCCAACTAAAAGTCTACTAAGTATCGCTTATCCAATCTTAACTTTTACTAAGTGGTCGCACTTTTATTTTTCTAAAACTAGGCGTAAAAGTCCATTTTCTGGTTTGGGTCAGATTCATGAGAGCATTGCTCTCAAACCATTAAGGCTATGAAAGTGAGGCTTTCACCTCCAGAAAGCCCTTGGAGTCTACTTTCCAGAACATCAAGCCAATCATTCCAATTATTTACCATTTAAGAGAAAAGTTCATTTTACCAACTGAAACTCAAAACAGAAAACTTGTTTTCCAGATTTTAGTCAAATTCATGCCATCGCATCTCTTAATCTATAAAAGGTACAACAATGAGGCTTTCACCCCTGGAAAGCCCCCTTAGTCTAGTTTTCAAAACATTTGGCCAATCAATCATACCATTCACCAATCCATGGGAAATGGATTTTTACTAACCGAAGGTCAAACCAGAAAGTTGGCTGAACTTCTTATTCCTACGGTTTTGGTCATAAATCCTAATCTAGGATAGCAATGGGTGCAAGGCCAAGTGCTGGAGTCTTTCTTATATGTCTAGTACTGAGTCATGCATTAAAACCCAAACTTTTAGTTCAACAATTTGGAGATTAACACGTTTTATATTCGAAGGTCCAGATTTGACCCATGATCGTAAATTGACCATAACTCCTTCATCCGGAGGAGTTGGTTGGGCATCCAATTTACCACATGATCCCCTAAGTATCTATTTTCCAAATATCAAATAATCTCAGTAGGCTCAAGCCAAAATTTTAGAGGAAATGGGGCGACAACCTGCTGTCCCCAAAACAGCCCCCAAAATCTTTGTGTTTCGCCTAATATCTAAGCTTCTAAGCCTCAATTTCGCCATCCACATACTCAAACAATAATCACATTCAATCTATTATCATATTATCCCTTCAACACCATGATCAAATCAATGTCTAACTTTTGTTGTTCAATTTTCTCACACATTAATGCATTTCATTTCTATGTTTACTTTCTCTCTCTAAGTGTTCATCCAACCCCCTCTCTCTCTCTACTTTAGAATCACCTCTCTTTTCCTCTCCAACAAGTATTTATTAGATTATCTTCAACACGACAAGAAAGCTTTGAGAAGACTTAAAACAACCTTTATTAAATAAACCTTTAACAAGTTTAAAGCATCGATAAAAAAACCTTCTAATAGTTCCTTCTTTATTTTCCAAACGAAACCATAGAAAAAAAAAAAAAAAAACAAGACCTGGTGTTATTGTTTTTTCGTCTATAACCTGAAAAAAACCTAAAACACCAAAAAACCTTTGTCGATATTTAGTAACCAAAAAGAGCAACAAACCTTAACTTTATTTAACCCGAAAAATCAAAAACCCATGTTAGAATTATGCATTTTTTTTCCAGGGTTAGTACCATTAGATATACTAGTTATAACCCGCTATTGTACGATTTGTACTGCTAGTAACAAATGTTATTACTGATCAAAAGTTAGTACCGTTAGTATAAAATAGTTAGTACCGTTTATAAGATATGCATGAGATATCTTAGGAAATGATATGCATGATCTTTATACGCATTTTGTAAAGCCCATTAGGGTTTCCTTGGTGTATAAAAGGAACCCTAGGCATAGTTAGTAGATATAGTTCTACACAGATCAATAGAGATCGATTAGCAATCATAGTTTTTGTAATCACTAACCTAGGCAGATTCAAGTTATAATATAAAGTTCTTTTGTGATTCATAGTATTGTTCTTCTTAGCATTATTGATTAGTTTCCGCATAATCAATAGTGTTCAAATCAATGTTTCATTATTGTTTCTTTAGAATTATCTAAAGGAACAAACCCTTTACAAGATAAAGGTTAAGATCTATTCAAAAAACGATCCAACAAGTGGTATCAGAGCTTGTGTGGAAACTCTGAATAAGAAGAACTCAATTGTAAGATGGCAGAACAAGCATTCCTTCACCCACTATCACAGCAATGAAAATCCCTATCATTAGGAAGGGAGAATATGATATTTGGAGCATGAGAATGCGACAATATATCTATCACACAAACCATAACCTATGGGATGTTATTGTCAATGGAGATCTAGAAGAAGAGCCTACACCAACTGGAGAAACATCTGCTCCTCCTGCTCCTAAGACTGCCAAACAACTGGTTGCTAAAAGGAATCAGGAAAGAGTTAAGAACATCTTACTTTTAGCAATACCTGATGAATACCTCATTAAGTTTCACAATGTTGCAGATGCTAAATCACTCTAGGAAGCAATCAAATCAAGGTTTGGAGGTAATGAAGAATCCAAGATGCAGACTAATGTTCTAAAACATTAGTTTGAAAACTTTTCTACTGCATCAAATGAAAGTCTGGACAAAGGGCTATGATGAGTCCAAAAACTCATAAGTCAATTAGAGGTTCATGGTGCTCCAATATCAAAGGAAGATATCAACCAGAAGTTCCTAAGAAGTCTTCCTCCTTCATGGGAATCAAATTGCCTCTAAATCATGAGAAATCAAGCCAGACATTTGATGAATTGATAATATGACCTCTACAACAACCTTAGGTCTACGAAGATGAGATGAAAAGGTCTTCAATTCCACTTCTACTTCTCAGAACTTGTCATTTCTTTCCTCTGAGAACACTACAATACAATGAAGTTAGAACTGCATTGGAGATTTTGGGGTTATACTGGCTGGAGGAATTAGTCAAGTTTAATCTACCCCATAGTGCTCATGATGTAGCGTGCTCTTTCTTTGCACAACCAACAACCAGTCCTCAACTTGAAAATGAGGATTTTTAGCATATTTGATGAAGAGACTTGGAAAGAAATTGGGATCTTAGATGCAGGTGGCTAAGTAGATTGTTAGAGTGGAGAAATACATTCAGAAGACATCGAACTAGGGATTTCAAAGAAAAACGACTTGTTTCACTTGATAAAATCAAATTTGAGTGCTACATATTTCACAAAAAAGGCACTTTGCCTAGGATTGCATATCTGGGAAGGAATCCCCGGGAAAAGATCATATGGTGACAATGGCTGGAGCAATGCACCAACCAAAGAATATTCATCACAGGCACTGGTGGCTCAATATGGTCTAAGAGGCTATGACAGGGTAATGATATTTGAAGTAGAACCAGTTCAACATAGCTTTAATGGCAATCTCTTCTTCCCAAGCTCATCAAGTTCTTCTGACAATGAGGTACCAAAATGATCAAAATAATTCTAGAAATCTGTTTAAAACTCTTCAAAAGAATTATGATAGTGAAAGAGAAAAACATAGCAGAGCCAGACTAGAAATTCAGGGTTATGAATTAGCCTTAGAGTCTCTAGAATCTAGAATACTTGTACATGAAAAGAATGAACTGCTTGGGGTGAAAAATATGAGAATCAAACAATGAGCTTAAATGCAAAAGAAATAAAAATTAAACAACTTAACCTGGAATAAGAGAAAGTTGTTAAGGAAAGGAGATAGTTTAAAAATTAAAGATTGAAAAATAGGAAGAACATCTAAGAATCTTGATAATTACTCAACAAGTCAAATGGGTAGCTAGAGATAAAACTGGTTTAGATATGGCACATAATTGAAATGAAATGAGTATAAAAAATTCTAAAACTGATAGTGAGATTAGTTGAGCGTTTTTATGTCAGATCAAGGATGAAGAGACACACACCATCAAATGATAGTTTCCTCTAAAGTAGATGGTTTTCATGCTGTCCTCCCTTCAATAATAGGGAAAACATTCTAACCCCAAGAGCTGACATATCATTTGCAGGTTTAGATGAAATATGTCCATTAGGAAAGCAAAAATAATTGAATCAAAAACCAATAATTTTAATACAAAAACAAATGAGACTCTATGTTTAAAAACAAATGAATCAAATACTCAAAACCTAAACAGTTTATAATCCATTTAACAGAGATAAATTATCATTGAGGATGGAACTCAGATGATGAGGATGATGTGTCTGAAGTGCAAACAGTTAGTCCTGTTAAGACTAATGAGACTCAAACAGTTAAAACTAAAGTTGATAAAGGATAAGTGTAAAATACACATATCCATTTATGCTTAAAATAACCCAATTAAACCCAAAACAGACCAAAAATGGCAAAATTATGCTTGTACTTGTGTTTTGTAATGCAGGTACGGATTATAATCAGAAAATCACTTGAAAACCAATCAAAAATGGCAGCACCGGACACGAGAATCAAAAGAATATAAAAAGAAGCCAAAGAATCAAAGCCAAAGCCAGAAAAGTCAAGCCTCAGTCAAATCCAGTCAAAGAAAAGTCAATCATGGTCAATAAAAGTCAACAAGAATCAAAATATTCCATTTTCACCCTCCAAGTTTCATAAAAGTACAAAAATAGCCCCTCACCTCTAATTGGGCCTTACCCGGATCCTAAAGCCCAAAACCCTAGCCCACTTATCTTTTTATAAAACCAAAGGACTAAACTTGCAATTACCTAAAGATATTTAAAACTAGAAAAGGAGAAAGAATAAAAGGACTGAAAGGTCAAGAGCCAACTTTTAAACCGATTTTACCCCTCTTTCAGTTATAAAAAAAGAAAAAAAGCGCGAAGGGCATTTTACTATTCACCCGTCGTCCCCATCTTTACCAAGCAGTTAAAACAAAGGGCAAATCAAAATCAAATGGTGCGTTAGTCAATTCAAGTAAGCTCAAGTACAATGACAGGGTCATTAAGGTCAAATCAAGGGATTCATTAACCCTCTCTCAAGCTCAAAGCCACGTCAGTAATGGAGAAAGCACAATTATATGTGGGTTTTGCACTAAACTCACTCACAAAGGAAGCACAAGCTGTCACATCAAGGAATGACAACTTGGCAATCCTTGAGTGCACACAATTTGATCAAACAGCCACAATTGAAGCTCAAATGATTGAAGAAATGATTGGCCAGGATTAAAGATAGGAGAGCAAGGCAAGAGGGTCTGGAAGCTTCACCAAATGCCTATAAAAAGGCCCTCACTCTTCACACACACACATGTAGCTTTTAGGATAGATTTTAGCTTAATTTCAACTTTTAGCTTAATTTTCTTAAACCTTGTAATTTTCCTTTTAAGCATTGTAATCTTTTCAATTAATCAATATAATTCTCTTTTCAGTTTTCTTAAAGTGTTTTTCAAATATAAGTTTTTAATCCTCTTAAATCCTTTATTACTACCCTATAAGCTACTCATTAAGCTATTTCAGTCTATAAGCTGAAATTGAGCTTACTCAATCCAGCATTAATTATATTCAAACATATAATCAGCTTAAAATGACTAAATACTCTAGTGTTTGGATTTGTGAACTTTTGGAAGGAGAACCAAACATGGAAGGGTTCTCAAGGACTTAACTCCTAGCTTATTCATAAGCTAGGAGAGCTTGTAGCTGCCATTATTGGTCCCTTTTGTTTAGCTAAAGGTTCAAGTAAGTTTCTCTCTTCATTTTTCTCTAATTTCAGTTAAAACTGTTTAGTTATAGCTTATATGCTTAATATTGCTTATTTGCTTAATCTCTTTGCTTATTAGTGTTTATTTAAGTTTTATCTAGCTTAATCATCATAGTTGTTTATCTGTTTTTAACTTTCTTAGTTTGAATCATAGATTTACATATATTTGTCTTAAAAACCTTGAAAAAACCAAAAATAGGTAAATTAGCTTAAGTCTTAGATTATTGCTTATTTAGTTGTTAATTCATGCTTATTAAAGTTGTTTTAATCTGTTAATTGTCTGGTATTAAGCAATTGTTTATTAGATTTCATATTTAGTAGCTTAATCAAAACTGTCATAGTCTTAAAGGGGTGTTTGGTTTAAGCTATTTTGACTATCAAAAGTCAAAATTTTTGAGCAAACCTTTGTGAGTCAGCTTTGAATTTAGTTAAAATCAATAGGTAATGAGTTCTTATAGGTTAGATTTAGATATTTAGAAAATTTGAGCTTAATTTAGTGTTTCTAGCACCAGGGGAAATTTTCTCTAAATTTCACTTGGGAAATTTTCTCTAAATTTCACTTGTGAAATTTTTGATCTAAGCCCTCCAAGGCTTAGATCTTGCTTGCATTGTGTTTATACACTCTATTAGAGTGTGTTCAAGTGCAGGTTTACCCTTTTGGTAACCTGCACTCTTGGTTTACACTTGTGCAAAGTGTAGCAGTACTAACTTTAAGTTAGTACTGCTGTCACTTTTAGTCTAGTTTTAGTTAAGTATAAGTAGGTCTTAGGTTCTTAGATTAAAGTAGGATTAGGTCTAGTTATAGCTTAATAAAGATTAGGTCTTAAATTTCACTTTCTAGCTTATTAGCATAGTTTAAATTCAGCTGTCAAAAGTCTTTCAAAAAGATAAAAAGCCAAAAACAGTACTTAGGAATTTTAGGATTTTAATTTGAAAATTTAGCTTATGATTCTAGATTTCACAGCTTAAATAGATAGATTATAAGTAGTTTAATAAGTCCTTAAAGTTTTAGAGTCTAGTTTAGCTTTTTAAGGTTTTTAGCTTAATTGGATTTTGCACCTTTAAGTGTCCTTGCTAAGTTTAGCATTTTCTTTATCATTTTCAGTTGCTTTAAGGTGTTTCCAGCTTTTATTTCTTTTCATTTTTAGATTAAGCACATCATAAGCTGTTTAGAACACTTTTCCTTTTTCATTTTGAGCTTAAAATGAGCTTGTTACAAGCTTTTAAGTGAAAATAAGCCAAAAAGCCCACTCACTGTAACAGCTTTTTGATAAGCTGTTTTAGGGCTTATTAGTTAGTGTTAGCTTATGTTCCTTTCATTAAAGTAGCTTATTTTAGTGTCCTCTTTAAGTTCCAAGTGTTAGTTTTTCATAAAAGTCAAAAAAATAAAAAAAGAGCAAAAAGGGGTTGCCACCACACTCGAACCCACGACCTCTCAGTTATAAGCCCAACGTGTTAACCAATTGCTTCAATAGCTCATCCAGTGTTACTTCCCCACATTTAATACTAGTACACAATTTCATTTCTCTTTTCTAAAATAAGCCGTAGCCTAATAAGCTCGTTTGAGGGCTTATTCGTTTAGCATTTTGGTTTTTCTTATTTTTCTTATAATCCTGCTAGTGTTTAGGACTTTTCCTGAATTTTTCAGATTTTTCTAGCTTTTATTTTATTTTTAATCATTTTTCGAAAGGTAAAATCTTAAAAAATACATAAAAAATAGAAAAAAGTTTCAGAAAAATACAAAAAAATAATTTTTAGTTTTATAAAAAATAGCTTAAGGTTTACATCCAGAAAAATCATTTTTATACTTTTTAGATCTTAAATTTCATTTTTGAGCTTTTATTTTAAATTTTAAAAATAGGATTTTAATAATAAAAATAGTTAAAATATTTTTCCTTTCATTTATAAAATTTTAGATTTTTCTAAGACATAAAAATCATTTTTTCAAAATTTTTAGTACTTAATTTGCTATTTTTTATTTATTATTTTTATAGTTTTTAATTAGTTTAAATTTTAGAATAATCATATCTTTCAATCTAAAAAAAAACCAAAGAAAAAAATATTTTTTCTTTTTCCTAAAATTTTCTTTTGTCCTATCTTAGGTTTAGAAATTCAATTTACATTTTTAGGGGTTAAATTTAGTTTACTTGCTTAATTGTCACATAATATTTGTTTCCCGTATTAGTTTAATTGTTTAATTGTTTTTAATTGTTCATTTTAATTGTTGCTTTAGATTATCAAAATCATCCATTTGCTTTATTCAAATCATAATCCGGACTTAAACGAGGATTCAATTTCACTAGTCGTTGGGGAAACGACCCGGGTGATCATATTTGCCCGGTTTAATATACGTATTATATATTATATTATATATATTTTTGAGAGTGAATTTTCCTTAGGGAATTTTCTTAATTGCTCTTTGAAGTATAATATTTTATATATATTTTACGTGTATACAACTATATCAACCAAGTTTTTGGCGCCGTTGCCGGGGAGTAGTGTCAAGATTCCTTCGTTTTGTGTTTGTTGATTTGGTTTGAAGATCCTTTCACACTCGAAAGTTTCATTTTTGTTTTATAATTCAAAAATCCAAAAAAATCATAAAATATAAAAAGTAAAAAAATATTTTCCTTTTCTTTTTAGTATAAGTAAAAGATAAAAAATAGAAAAATCAAAAAAAAAATATTTCTTTTTAATTAAGAAATAAACATCGCCAATTGGTAAAAATACCAAAATATAACATTCTCAACGGAGGTGTTATCATTTCAATTTCCGGTGAACTTGTTGGTTCCCAAATCGAACTAAAGATTTAACACTTGCCATTTGTGTCTCTACAAAGTACGGCTCACCTTGAAAAGCAATTTTCAAGAGCTACCGTGAAGTAGTTGATTATTTGGTTTAAGTCTCTTCCGTGTAACCGTTAAAATTCATTGTTAGTTAATAATAATAAATAAAAAAATAAAAATAAAAAATAAAATATGTTGTTTAAAGTATCGAAAAAATCAAAAATAATCTTCTTTTTCTTCTTATCTATTTAATTCTTTTTCTTAACCCTCTAAATTGTTTAATTCTTATGACGTCTCATCATTCAAAATCTCTTTACGCAATTAAGGAATGCTCGACTTGTGGAAGTTTGTACACTAAAGAATGTTGTTCGATAGGAAGTTTTGAAGACAAGATCCTTACTCCCGTACCCGACTCTTCTCCGCGTTGTGCAAAATGTGGAACCCCGGTTGATGGTCCGAGTTGTCGTGGATGTGCATTTTGATGAAAGAAATTCGATGAAGATTTGCTTGCATATTGTATTGAAAATGGAATTTTCCAAGACTTGCAAGATACTTCCGAATCATCTAACGACAATATTAACGTTGTTAATTCTCTTCGAGAGCCATGCGTTGTCAATCAAGACCCCGGTGTAAAGTTTTCGCAAGAACCTCCACAGATTGACCATAATTGTTGTTATGAGTGCGGTGATTCATTAGATGGAATTTTTTGTCAACGATGCATTTGTAAATCTTGTGGTAAAGGTGCTCATTACGGTTATAATTGTCCACCAAAATATCCGATCATATCTAAACCGAAGCCATGCAATCAAACCATTAATAAAATTCCACAAACTCCACCAAGTTTTTGGCGATCCGTCATGCTATTCATTACCTCATGTTTCAAAGCCTAACTTTGTTGATAATTCTCCATATTTTTCTTATCACCCTCCACAACCCCAGTTCGAGACATATTCGTGCGAATTGTGTAGAAATAATGCTCATTATGGTTATGATTGTCCATCACAAGTCCCGTTTGTCTATAAACAAGAGCCGTATTACAATCAAAACTTTAATGATAATTATTATCTACAAAATTCACCGAGTTTTTCTCAGCAATATCTTTGTTGTGCAAATTGCGGAGGTCCTCATGAAACTTTTCAATGTCAA
>BQNB010010637.1:0-76302 GCA_026074375.1 Tanacetum coccineum
TAATATTAATTATTAAAAACTGTATTATTTTTTTAATAAAAAATATATTTTTTTAATAAATATTTTTTAAAATATATAATTTTAGCATTTTTAT
The DNA here is from genome assembly GCA_026074375.1 of Tanacetum coccineum. Lineage (NCBI taxonomy): Eukaryota > Viridiplantae > Streptophyta > Magnoliopsida > Asterales > Asteraceae > Tanacetum > Tanacetum coccineum. The sequence goes on from BQNB010010637.1 coordinate 95, forward strand.
AATCATATTTTTATAGAAAATAAATATATAATTAATAATTAAATATTTTTTTTAAAATAATTATAAAATTATAAAAAAATAATTATATACGAACCGACCGGAACGAACCGAGAAACTGGACCGACCCGGCCGAAACGAACCGATTATATATTTTATAAAAAATAATTATATATTTTATAAAAAATAATTATATAAATAATATTAAAAAACTTATAATTATATATTTTATAAAAAAATAATTATATAAATAATATAAAAAATAATTATATAAATAGTTATTAAAAAACAGGAAAAAATATTTTAGTAAATTTTGATTCCCCGGCGACATGTCGCCAGGGATTGTTTGGTACCAAATTTTTCATTATCGCGCCAATTTGGCTAAACGACAAATATTGAACCTTTCCCGGGCGACATGTTGCTCGGGATTGTCGCTTGGGATAATTAAAGCACAAAAAACGGATCTGGGAAAAACACTTAACACAAAAATATTAATACCGCCACTTTTTCACCGACGATTCACTACAGCTCCACCACTTCTTGCTCACCACCGCACCCTCACCACCACCACCTCTCACCACATCTCCCCACCACCACCTCTCACCACAGTTACTCACCTCACGCGTACACGAGCACACCTTTCTTCTAATTGATAATTCTTCCATTACCCATCTAAATGATAATTCTTCTACTTCTATTTCTAAGCCTCAAATTGTTGGTGGTGACATTTTTTTTGGTTAAACATAGGTTTGGTTGTATTTTTTTTTTAATTTTACTAATTATATATGATAAGGTTAAATGTTTTTATAAGTTGTTAAGTATAATAAGTTGTTATAATAAGTTGTTGATATGTTTTTTTTTTGTTTGGCTGTTAACAGTAGCAGAGACCGAGCCGAGAACGAGCCGAAGGTATGTTCTGATTTTTTATCCTTTTGGTATACCCGACGACATGTCGTCGGGGAACGTTTATAGGTAGTAATATGTGTTTTCGTGGGATTTGTTTGAATTGAAAAGGAAATATAAGCCGTTTATGAATAATAGTTATGTCGTTGTGTTGCAAATTTTGACTCCCAAAAGCTGTATACATATGGTAGCAATAGAAACCTTGTCGTGGTTCAGCTCAAACAATTCCCTTGCCCGTATTAGTAATAGCATCATTTTAGAAAATGAGTTAACTAATGAAATGCTTGTTTAAACTCACGTTTCAATGCCAAGTTGTAACTTCTGAATCTGTCATTGGAAAAAAAATTAGAACAAATATTTATTCTCATGTGACATGGTATAAAGGGCAAATTTCACTACACAACAACGTTATTAAGGCGAACTTCATGGAATATGAATGTGTTTTGTGAAACCTTGTCATGGAATATAATGTGTTTTGTTTCCACAGCCCAAGACCGAGACCAGAAGCTCATTGACCAGACGCCGTTTCCACAGCCGACCACAGCCCAAGACCGAGACCGGAGCCCGTTTCCACAGTATGTTCTCGTTTGTTACAAAGGATATATATTAGTTTGTACGTGTAGTCGGGCAATATATATGTTTATAAGCAAATCCAAACAACCCTTTAATGCTTATAAGCTGTTTTTAAACAGCTTATAAGCTGTTTTTAAACAGCTTATAAGTATTAAAGGGTTGTTTGGATTTGCTTATAAACAACTTATTATGTTTATAAGCAAATCCAAACAACCCTTTAATGCTTATAAGCTGTTTTTAAACAGCTTATAAGCATTAAAGGGTTGTTTGGATTTCCTTATAATCCGCATATTCTTAAGTGATTAATTTGTTTTAGGAATGTTTTAGGATTTTAGTGATTAATTTCAGAAAATCCCCGTCTGAATTTAATCATCCTATAGAAAACCCGTCCGAAATTAATTTATTAGAAATTAATTTCGGAAAGTCCCCTGTTTGGGACTGCTTTTTGAATGTTTTGTCTCATTTAGGATATGAATGCGTATAATTGGTTTACTATTTGAGATGATTTCGACAGTGTTTCTCCTTTACTCCTACGAATATGTCTTTAAACACATATTTGGGGAGTTGAGGGGAAATGCTGCCGAAATTTTCTCAAATAGTAAATCGGTTATACGCATTCATATATGAGACGAATCATTCAAAGAGTGGGTTAGGATTGCCTTCCATAGTTGCACTAGGTGAACAAAACATCTCGTATTCCTCGTTTGAATGTGTTTAATTAAGTTGCATATAATAACTAATTGTATCGTTAAAACGCAGTTATGGTAATTGATAAGAGTTGGACAAGTTTAGGGAAACATGAAAAAGCATTTTATACCGGTCTTAAGAAATTCGTCGATGATTGCAAGCCGTTAGTGGATAGTGCCGGGAATATAAGATGTCCATGCAAGTCTTGTCGTCTAGTATTGTGGGTATCCATCAAACACCTTTCAGACCACATTTCGAAGTATGGGTTTGACCCAAGTTATAAAACATGGATTCACCACGGTGAACCGGATCTTCCTCCGCCACCACCAGTAATAGATAACACAAGACAACCTCAGATGAGTGACATGACAGCGTGCCTTAATGATCTTAGCTATATTCCTCTGAATAATGAACAAAATGAGCCAACTCAAGGAGATATTGGTGAGACAAGTAACGACCCGACTCAAGCTAAACGTAACGAGTTCGAAGAGTTATATGCCAGTGCCAACGAGGAGCTGTACCCCGGTTGTGACTATGTGACTCGATTAGACTTTATGGCAAAGTTTACCTATTTTAAGGTTAAAGGTAAATTAACTGATTCTATATTCAATGAAATGCTAGAGTTTTTCCAACATGTATTTCCCACCATGAAAGGATACAAGCTCCCACCGTCATACTATGCAATAAATAAGACATTTAAAACTATCAGGTTAGGGTACGAGTCGATACATGCTTGTGTAAATAATTGCTTCTTATTTCGGGGAGACAATAACAAAGATGTGCATTTCTGTTCGGTGTGTAAAACGAGTAGATGGAAAGACAGTAACACACTGGGGAAGAAAATTCCTAAAAAGGTGTTGCGTTACTTTCCGATCATTCCTAGACTACAACGTTTGTACAAGTCTAGTCACACTACAAAGGAAATGACTTGGCATGCTACTGGAAAGTGTACGGAGCCCGGTAAGATGCAACACCCGGTTGATGGTAGAGCATGGAAGAACTTTGACACCAAGTATCCGAATTTTGCAAAAGAACCAAGAAATGTTCGATTAGGGTTGGCTGCTGATGGTTTCAATCCGTTCGGCAACCTTAGTCAGGCTTACAGCATGTGGCCGGTGATATTGACAACATACAATCTGCCTCCGTGGTTATGTATGAAAGAGAGTTCTTTTATGCTGACGTTGTTAATTCCTGGCCCTAAATCCCTAAGCAAGGACATTGATGTTTACTTGAGGCCTTTGATTGATGACCTAAAGGTTTTATGGGCACTGAAAGGTGTCGAGACTATAGACGTTGCTACAGGCCAGAAGTTCAATATGAGAGCGATGGTTTTATGGACCATCAATGATTTTCCTGCTCGAAGTAGTTTGTCTGGGTGGAGTGGGCAAGGTTACAAGGCATGCCCTACATGTAATGAAGACACTCCATCTGTACGTGTGTTAGGCAAAACAGCTTATGTTGGCCACAGAAGATTCTTAAAAAAGCCCCATAAATGGAGGAGGTCACTTGAATTCAATGGTGAGATAGAAGACGGAGATCCTCCTAGAAAATTTGACCGGGATCAAATCCAGGCTCAACTTGCTAGATTGCCCACGCGTGTGAAGGGTAAACATCCGAGTTATGGGGGTGTGAAGATAAAACGCAATGTTCTTGTCGAGCTGAACTGGACTAAACGATCTATTTTTTACGAGCTTGAGTATTGGTCTTTTCTTACACTAAAACACAATTTAGACATCATGCATATCGAAAAAAATGTGTTGGAGGCCATCTTGAACACTTTGTTAATGAATGACAAATCTAAAGACACCGCTAAGGCAAGACAAGACTTGAAAAAGTTAGGCATTCGAAGTGGCTTGTGGCTTGGCCAAACCAAAAACGGGAAGTGCTCGAAGCCTCAGGCTGCGTATTCTTTCTCACCAGAGAACAGAAAAAAGTTTTGTCAGTTCATCAAAGGAGTTAAACTACCAGATGGGTTCGGATCCAACTTCAAGCACAAAGTGACCGATAATGATACCAATATAACGGGCCTGAAGTCTCATGACTGTCATATAATGATGCAACGTTTACTTCCTTACGGACTTCAGCAATACTTGCCCGATGAGGTTGCAAAACCAATAATCGAGCTATGTTCATTCTTTAAGCAAATCTGCTCTGCAACTTTGATGGAGGATGACATGTTGAAAGCTCAGAGCAAGGTGGTCGATATTCTGTGCAATCTCGAGCTCATATATCCTCCTGCTTTCTTTGACATTATGATTCACTTGGTTATCCATTTACCTCTAGAGGCTCTTGAAGGCGGGCCTATTCGCCCCCGGTGGATGTATCCATTTGAAAGATTCATGAAGAAGCTAAAAAATTATGTACGAAATAAAGCTAAGCCGGAAGGTTCGATTGCGGAGGGTTATGTTGCAGAAGAAGCATTGACTTTTAGTTCTCATTATTTTCAGGATGTTACCACGAAATTTAATCGTCCCGACCGTAATGTGGATTGCCCTCCTCCAACATGTCAGTTTTAGGTGTTCAAATCACTATGTAAATCGATTGGTTTACGGTCGGTTATTCGTATTGATCACCAAGAATTGAAGAAAGTGATATGGTATGTACTTCACAACAGTCCTGAAATCGACACGTACCGGGCCAAGTTCAAGAGGTACGCGTTTTTATTTTGAAACTTCTTTTTCTTAACTTATCTTTTCGACGACTTATTCTAACACCATGAACATTTTTCAGTGAATTTCCTGACAACGACATGAAAGAAGCATTCCCCGGCTGGTTTGGGAAGCAGGTAAACTTAGACTTATTGTGTGTATTTAACTGTAAAAATAACGACATCATATTTTGTGTTCTCTATCTGATCCTATCTTCTTCATAGATCCGTCAACGTCACGTAGACAATGACCCAGGTGTTAGCGAAAGCAGCGAGTTATTCGCTTTGGCTTGTGGACCATCACAAACTCCAATCTCAGTCAACTCTTGCGTAGTCAACGGTGTGAGGTTTGTCGTGCACAGTCGCGATGAACGTCGCACAACTCAAAACAGCGGCATTTGTTCGCCTGGTCCGGACGGAGAAATGTATTATGGTCAGCTTGAACAAATCCTCGAGTTTTCGTATTTGTCGTTCAAAACTGTGTTGTTTCGAGTTAAGTGGTTCGACACTAGCAACAAAGGACGTATGAAAAATCTTGTCATTAGAAACAACATAACACAAATCAAGGCAAATGGTGAGGCGTTTAAAAATGATCAATACATTCTCGCAACACAAGTCAAACAATGCTTCTACCTTGAAGATATGGCCAGACGACCACTCGGTTGGAAGGTCATCGAACATGTGAGTCATAAAAAGTTTTTGAACGGGGGTGTCATTGTGGTAGAGGACGACCCTGATGTTATACATGTCGACAACTCATCTGATCTCACACTTTCTACAAGTTTGAATGACTTGGAAATTGCGGCCTTGCATATAGATGGTCAATCAATAGATGTTGACGCACCACCAGATATCATTGATGTTGTTGATGAAGACGATGATATTATTGATGAGGAAGACCCCATTCCTCATTATTTAGCATTTTGATGAAAGACCTTGTCAACCTTGATATTGATGATGCGTAAATTTGTTTATCTGTGAAGAAGAAGATTGATCTTTAGTTGTAACTTGTAAAAGACACTTATATATTTGAATGAATGAATGAAACTGTCGTGGATTGTTTTAATGTGTATATTTATTTGGATGTGTGCATGCTTTTATTATTTTGTTCACGAATTTCTATATGTTATCCTAATGCTACTTGTACAGATGTCAGCGGATGTTGCACGGGGTCATGGCGGTGACGGTGGCGGTGATGATCGTCCCCCTTCACACCACATACCCACCGGTTGTGGGGGTTGCTTGGGCAACCAAGGTAAGAATTTCTGGATTATTGTAATACAAGCATAAACTTAATACATTGAATTTGCTTGCCTTGAATTTTTATGACTTTATCACTCACTTGAATTTGCAGGTAAGGGCACCCGAAAACCCAATTTAGGTGGCAGGAGAGCGGGCAGGCAGCATACCCGCCAGGAGACCCGGAACCTCGGGTTAAAGGCCATCACGGATAAAAGTGGCCCCGTCTCAATCCGGTTTGAGTTTGGCGACAGAGAGACCCTGATGCCTCTCGGTGAGCATGCGGCTCATTGGGCCAACTACCTTGGGGAGCTCGTTCGGGAGTTGCCGTTGCACTACCCTTCCTGGCGTCAAGTGCCGGCAGAGCAGAAGGCGGGGGTCATGGCTCAGATTGGGGTAAGTTATTTCATTATCCTTTTATGTTTATTTCATTATCGTGTTCATTTATTTAATTGTGTATATTTATCTAAATTCATTTATTTATTTATATCATATAAATAAATAAACAAATTTAGATAAATATATAAATTATATCTCTAACTCTGTCTTTGTTGTATATGATTGCAGACCCAGTTTGACATGCGTCCCCACATGGAATCCGATCGCTGGCCACTTATCTATGCGGCCATCCAGCAGCATCTACAAAAGATCTACAATGGCAAGAAGGCTGCTCTTAAGGAAAGGCATTGGATTCCTGACTCGGACGGGACTTACGACCTGGAGCGCATCAGACTATCACGTCCTTCGCACATTTCCGAGGTCAATTGGGATGCGCAGATTGCGTTCTGGAATGATCCCAAGAACCGTGCCCGGGCGACCCAAAATAAACAAAACCGGGCAAAAAGCAAAGTCGTATGCCGACAAGGATCCCGGTCTATTGCCGCCCTTCGAGATATGCATGTAATAAACATCATAATTATTTTACATATATATAATTAACGCTTTGGTGTGTTGTGATTTGTCATTTTTAATTTGTTTCATCTTATATACGTGTGTATGTGTAGATGGAGAGCTCAGCTACTAGAGAGTACCCGTCGCTGATCCATACCTTCTTCTTGACACATACTGTTAACGGCGTATTCTTGAACCCTGAGGACAAAGCTCTATATGTAAGTTTTGTTTCAAAACACGCACTTTAATGATTTGTCGAGAAATAATGTAGTAACCCGACTAATATATTAACTATCTTGTGTTTTTGTGATTACATAGGAGGAGATGCTGAGGCTACAGGGTCTAGGCTCCAACACCGAGATGGGTGTGCCCTACACTGAGGATGAGATAATGGCCATCGTTCGCGGGGGCAAGCAGCGGGGGCACATTCCCGGTGTTGGTAGGGTTTTGCCAGGACAGGGCATGGTCATTCCACCCCCGCCTCCATGCACGCACTCCTCTGATGTCGTTAAGCTCAAAAAGAGAGAGAAGGTGCTAACGCGTCAGGTGAACATGTTCATGAAGTTATTTAGGAGTGACGACAAGTTTTCCCAAATGCTTACTCAACTTGAGTCACAACCTGAGATAGGTGGTGGCAGCGGGAGTGGCGGGCGCGGGGATGATGAGCAGGGAGATGATGAGGACGACGGCGAGGACGGAGAGGATGAGGACGATAGTTAGGAGATGTTGGGTAAGTATATATATGCTATTTTGTGTCTTAAGTACGTGTGTTTTGGAACTTGTTATCTTGGCGACCCTTATGTGAATATTTGTTTCCCCGTACATTTAGAACTTGTTATCTTGGTGAATATTGACTTGTATCTTGCGGATAATGCAAGTTTTGTGACTTCGTCACCCGTTTGTTAGGCTATTGTGTTTATTCGGATTTTGGACGTATTTAGCTTTATTATATCAAATGCGTTGATCGTATTGTGTTTTGGATACAAGTTGTAATGTATTTTGGTAGATTATATATTGGTTTACACAGGTTTGAGTATTGGTAGATTTTTTCCGGAAAAATTCCGAAAAAAATCTGGAAATAGCCTGCTGTGCAGGCAGTACCAAAAAAAAATTGCAGACTTATCCCGGGCGACATGTCGCCCGGGATAAGTTAAGCGAAAAATTTATTAAAGGGTTTCCCGGGCGACATGTCGCCCGGGAAAGTTTGGAAAAAAATATTAAAAATCTATCCCGGGTGGGGAAAAAATATTAAAAAACTATCCCGGGCGACATGTCGCCCGGGAAAGCTACAACTAAACGACAAAAAATATTGCCACGTTGACTAGTCAATTTATTTCAATGTTTTCCCGGGCGACATGTCGCCCGGGATTCTACGTAATTAAGTAATTAATCAAGCTTCAATATTAATTACTCATTTTATAAAATTAGTATCCCGGGCGACATGTCGCCCGGGAAAACCTTCCACCGTGGCAAATATTTGTTTGACTGAAACTGTGTGGGCCCCACGATGTCGCCCGGGTAAGTCGCCCGGGAACGTATCCCCTTCGAGCTTTTCCGCTCGACCTATCCCGGGCGACAAGTCGCCCGGGAAACATATCCCCAGCGACAAGTCGCCCGGGATACCCCGGATTTGTCGCTGGGGAATATGGCAAATGTTGTAGTGTAACTGTCTTCCCAATACTACACTAGATAGACAAATGTTGGGCTAATTGAGTGCCTAATTGTCTATACCTGGATTTAAACAGAAACTAGGCTAAGTAAAGACTCGCTAATAAGATATCAATGAGTAAATGAAGACTCGTTGAAACTTAGCTTCAACGAGCAACCTTAAAAGTATTCAAGTCAAAGACATTGTCAAGTTAGTCGAAGATTATTTGAAGATATACTCGTCAGCTGGGATGGATACCAGCTCGTATGTAGATAGAATATGCTAAAGGTTTAAAGTGAGTCAGGGGTGGCAATACCCTGACAAACTTTCTTACTTTTTGAAACAACAATCCTTTTAGAGTGTTTTAGACGGTACAATTCAATAAAGAAAAATGACGGGACAACTTTCGAATTAAAGTACCTCCTAGTACGAGTTGTGAAAAGAGTTAACAATTGGCAGTACTGTTCAAAAAAGTAAGGTTGAGATGTTTCCAAGATTGCACATGCATTAAATGCAGTTGTACTTTTTCAATTGATTCTTGACACGCCCCAACTACCTCCACTACCCCCACTATGAAGTCAAACTCGTACCACTATAAATAGGAAATGTTCGTGGGAGTAAATATCCTCTGGCGAATTTACAAGCGTATCTACACAAGTTCCCTTGTAAACTTGATAATTTGTCAAGTTTACTTGTTCAAAGAGTAATCATACATTGTCATTGAACAAGTGTGATCCGTAACACTTTGTAATACTTTAATTCTTAATCAATAAAGCATTATACGATTGAAAAGTTAAATATTATGTTAGATGCATATCTCTTGCATTTATATTTCCATATAGACGTGTAAATTACAGATTTCCTTTATTGATATCAAAGCCCACATTTATCTTTAGTTTACTAAAACTACTTTGTGTAACAATTCGTATTTTTCAGTTCATTTTTTAACCTCGTACTTTTACTATTTATTTTAATTTTTCATAAAATTTACTTTTACGGGTAACCGGATAGGTGATTTCGCGTACGTCGTAAAATGTAGATTAAATGTGAACCCGACTCTAGACTAAATATTGGTCTACATGCTCTATGCATTTTTATCACTCTACACATATATTTTATATGTTGTATTTTTTATTTTTCACTTTTCATTTAACCTTCGCGTTTGCGTCTTAACTCTTGCAATACTCTACCCTTTTGTGCATTAGCCTTAACACTACCTACCTATTAAAATATTAAACAAAAACTAAACCATCACGTCCCCTCCAAATAGTCGGCTAAACCACACGGACACTTGTCAATGTGGTGCATCTACAATAAGACTTATGTGTCTTGTTTAGACACATACATGGGATAAGTGTCCCATGTGTTATGCATGTTTGACACAATACACCTCTCACGTCTATATAAACAACACACTCATCTCACCCCTTTTCCTCTCTTTGTTTAGTCGAGCCGTACACCACCCAAAACATCACCATAAATTAATTTTGTACAAGTTCTTGATCACCTAGTGTTGGAGGTTTATTGTTCTAGCTTTCATCTTGGATTCATTTCACCACAAAACAACATCAAATCTCACCATTTCTTGGGTTTTAAGCTGATTTATTCAAGTGTTGCAAGAGTTTGGAGTTTGGGTTATTATTGTTGTTTGGGTTGTAGATCTAGGGATCTTGGTGATTGTTCTTGTCGATTCCATCATTTCCTTTGTAAGGATCTTTATAATTATTTTTCCAATCTATAGATCTCATATTTTATATGATCATACACTTTATTTTCATAGATCTACTGATACACCCATGGTTAGTAAATTATTATAGTTTATTATGTTAGTTTATTATGTTGGTCTATTATTTAGGAAAGTGTAGAATATCTTAACACAAGTATGGATTGATTCACTTAGAGTTTCAGAGAGAAAGAGATGGTTGGATGAACACTTAGAGAGAGAAAGAAAGATAATAATATTAGCTTAGTGAAAATATGACAAATGAACAACCAACACCCTCTCCATGTGTGGAGAGGGTTTATATATGCCTTACTTGGCCGGCCATGGACCCTAAGTGAGCTTGTCCATGGGCCTTTGGCCCAGTTAGCTTTCTAACTTAACTTAACAACTTACTACGAGCTATGACTAATTATATTGGTAGTGACCGACACTTTTTCGTATTTCTAACAATGTTCCCCTAAGGGAGGTCACTCCAATTTACAAAAATTTAAACTTAGTATACTATGCTTTCATTTCGGTCTTGAGCTCGTAGTCTTCAACTTCAATCATTAACTTCTGATTTTATGTAGTGATCTAATTGACTTTGGATTTGAGCTAGTTCTTTTGTCTTGACATGAATGTGATCTTTGAGCTTCTTGATATCATCAATCAAGTATAATCTCGTTTTGCCATCTTGTAAACTTTTCCATCTCGTAAACTTGTGACTTCTAGACCGACATGCTCATACTTTCTTGATTTGATAATCTTGAAAAGCTTTAATAATGCATCTTTCTTGAATTTCTTTAACTTTAACACTTTGTCTCTTTAAGAAAGACATATGGTATCAGAGTAGCGAAAGTCTTGAAACATGTACTTGAGCTTTCATGATGTCTTTATATTTGTCGGTTGGGTATGAGCATGTGGCTATGAATCTTGTGAGTCAGCCAGAATCAGGTACCTCCATCACCATCTTTACATGTTCCTGAAATAAAACAGTTAGCAATAAAGCGGGGGGACGAATATGGCTTTGTCATTCACCCGTGGTTGGTTGGAGTAACCTTTAAATCCGTGAGGATCGACCTGTGATCAAATAGATTCAATTTAAGAAGAATCTTCTTGACATGATTTCCAGCTGTAGTGTTGAATCTTTCTAACACAAATGTATTAGATTCATCTTACTCAGCATGTTCTCATTATCGGAACGTTTCAAAACAGACATCACGATATGAGTAAACCAGTGAGTTACTATCTCACCGATTGAAATAAAAATTAATTTGAAAATCAATCGACGTGTCACTTGCTAAAGTGTTTTTGTGACACGTCGAGAGTGTTAATCATTTCAAAAATTCATCAACAATCGTCAATTCATAACCTGGAACAAGTTTGATTCTTATAGAATCGCACCATTGTTTCTTTCCAGTTGTCACAAGTTTGATTCATATAGAATCGTACAAGTCACCTACCATGAGCTTGTTTGATGTTGGCTCAAGCAGGATTTCCATCTTCATTGTGAATGAAATCACTCGGATGTTCTGGCAAAATCACAAGGATAATGCGTAGGACTCTTAATATGTTAACTTGTTATTCACATTGTGTGACATAGCAAGCAAAATTTGGCAAGTGTCCTAATGAGATTTATGGATGATCTCTTTTGGCTCTAGACTCAATAGTGCACTTTGTTTTTAGTGATCGGAGGCTGGAGCAGACTGCCACCTTTTCAATATCAACTAACTCGGAGTGAGAAAGTTAATAGAAATGCGTGTAATCTCTGTGAGAAATGAAACAAGAGTCTGTTGAGAGACCTTGAGTGGCTAAGGAGGGTTGTGTAAAGCGTCACTAGGTCCATGACTGTCTTCAATGTCAGACATCAAATTAGTGTTTCCGACAGATTATGTATTGACTCGGTTTCTGCCTAAGTGTATGGAGGGCTTCTTTCTTTTCACCATTTATCCTTATATTTCTTTTTCATTCTTCAACCCTTTCAATGCTTACCGAGACTTCATGACTAACACCTTATTGGGTTTGTTCTAGTGTTAGCTCCATCTTAGTCGGAATTATTCCCGATTCTCACTTTTTCTCCTTTTGTATCATTCCTAAGGACTTCTACACTATCTAGTGGATATCCCTGGGTAGATCCCTCCGGTTCTGGTTGGATCATGGGATTTGAATACCTATGCCTAACCACCTTATAACTCCATAAATTTAAGTACATGGTCGGTCTTTGGGGTATTCCATCACAATCAAAACCAAAATCATTAAAAAAATTCAATCAAAGTGTTTGATATAAATATCAAAAGATTTACACTTTGAGAGTTTTTCATCATCACTAAAAGCTCCCCCTTAACATGTGCACCGTAATCGTAGTACATGCTAAGTGTTGGAGTGCATTGAGTCCATTTTATACGATCACATGACAATACAATTAAGATTCAGTTTAATCACATTTTCTCCCCTTATCCAAAATGTTAATCCCTTGATATTTTGGATATCAATTGATTAAACGTTAGGGGACAAAATGTTACATACTCACTATTAGGAACATTTTAATGCTCCCCCTCAAGTTTTGAGGGTATATAAGACTGTGCTGAGTATAATAATTTGAAATTTTTTGAATTTACTAAGAAATTCTTGAAAAATTTTATACTCGAGCACACCTTATTATCACCATAAGTCTACACTACTTATATACAAATTCACAAGTTTATGATATACGAAATGACCTTTGAGATATGAACACAATATGACAAAGTCATATTGTTCTTTGCAGCAGTCTGAGGTCAGTTCCGTAGAGTCTACCACCAACGAATTTCTCCAAACTCCTCATCATCCTCCTTTCCTTTAGCAGCTTGTTGATGTCCTTGATCATGAAATGAGCTCTTTTCTTTTCCAATGTGCTCCATCTTCTCTTCGGCAAGTACTCCATGTCGATATTCTTGGTAATGTCTTCGAGCGAAGAAAGAAGTCTTGTTAACGTGCCATCACTGAACTTGTACAGTTCGTCGGAGCGCATCAACCTGTTCCTCTTGTAGTCGTCGACATAAATGAATCCTTGAGGGTCTTTGTATGGAGTGTACGAGTGCCTTTTTCTGAGATCTGGTCTTGTAGTATCAGGCTTGGTGACGTTGATCTTCTTTTGATAACTTTCAACTCCAAGTTGAAGATCCTCGACTCGCTTCTGAATAACCAGACTTCTGGTGAACATCCTTAGTGCTATTGCGAAGTCAGCAACATCATCCCCTGAAAGATTTGTGAGCCGATTCTGAACCACAAGAATTAACATATCCTCGATATCATTGATCCGAAGTCGTGGAAAGTCACCTTCCTTGAATCTGTATAATACGTTATCAGCTCTTCTCACTACAATCTCTTCCAAGTACCTGTATCCATGTTTCCTCATTACCTTGACATGAGTGACTGCTAGAATATGCTTTGTAGAATATACATCTCCTCTTGATTGCATGCCTCTTGCATATGCATAGAAGGACTTACGTTGTTGTCTCCAATGTGAGATACCCCATAACGCATATCTATCATAAGCAACTTTAACAGGACTCCATATGTTTGGAACCATGTCTTCAATGCCTGGTAGATCATACTTAGCGGCCTTTGACTTGGTAGTAGACGTCGTGTATGTCATAGTCGAAACTCCTCCTTGTAGATACTTGAGATCATTGTTGATGAAGAATTCGAATGGTACTCTTTGATGATTTCCACGCTTGATTAAAGGAAGGGGTTTAGAAAGATCAAATCGATAGTCACCGCCTTAAGGATTTTCCCAATCAAGTTTTTCTGAAAGAGCCTTGTAGCATTCTTCAAAGTCATATTCTAATTCAGCATAACTAGAGCGTGTGCCTTTGAGTAGTCTAAATACAGGTCCAAGCAGGACTTCTTGAGTTAAATTCTCAATTTTTAGGCTATTCAAGATGTATCCAGAGAAGTCTATTAGAGTGTTCATCAATTCATCAAAGTCCTTTAATGATTTACCAGAAGAAGTGGAAGCTACTAGAGTCATCAACCAATTTTAACTTGGTCCTTCCTGAGTAGTCTTGCCAATATTCCAGTCAGGGTCAGTGGGTTCATAAGGTGGTGTAGGTTTCTTGAGCCAGTCACGTCTAGAGCCAGTCTCTTTCCTTGGTTCATCTTCATTATCATCCATATTCCCTTCTTGATCTTGTGGCATGTCTGAGTCTGCAACCTCGAACACTGGTTCCTCTGATTGAACATACTTTCCAGAAGATTTTGGTTGAGACTTGGTGTCTTTGGAAGAGCCAAACATTGAATATTTCTTTTTTTGACATGTGGTTGGTTCTGCATCTTTGCTTGTCTTTCTCTTCTTTAACCCTCGGTCTGATCCAGCGGAAGGGTCTTCATTTTTATCCTTGTCTTTTCGGCCACACTTCAATGAATATACATCATAAGAATAGAAGAAGTCTTTGTCGAGAGCGTAATATTTTTTTAAACCATCATAGCAATCTTCGTGTTCGGGAGCCATCAGATATGACTCACTTATCTCCATCTTGTCGAGAAGAATCTTCTTTAACTCAAATTCAGTAAGTATAAAAGCAGCCTCATAAGTAGATTGTGGTTGAGAAGACACCTTTGCTAGAGTAACTTCATCACGTGATTCTTTAATCAACTTTTTGATCACAGGTGGAGCGAAGTTTAGTACATTTCCTTGGGTAAGTAGCTGAGGCATCTGATCTTTTTCTGCTATTGATTCTTCCATTAGAGACTCCTGAAAAGGAAGTTCAAGAATTCTTCTCTGGTTTCTCCCAACCTTGTGTCTAGAAGTTCATCAACTAAAGATATCACTTGAGTGTGTAGAGGGTCCTTTTTAATTTCAGCAACTTCTTTTTCCAATGTTGTTATTCTATAGTTGAATCGAAAGACTGATGCGAAGTCAGAAAGTGTAGTTGGAGGATTTGTAGCTTCAGTTGTTGGCGGTGGTGTGGGAGTTGACACAAGAGGTGGAGGAGTGAAGGTTTGTAATGATTGAGGAATGGTTGTGATAACATAAACATGTATAGGAAGGAGTGTGGTAGTTTGAGTATTTGGTACCTCATGCTGAACTGGAACGTCAAATGGAGAAACAATTTCTGCATCAGTATGAGGAATATCTAAAAAAATTAGGAATTTTGATGCCAAGTCGGATGAATGAGAAGAACTAGTAGCAGGAACTTCAGTCTTTTTCATAACTGTAGTAATTGTCACATGAGCATCGTCAACAACTTGTTCTTGTAGTGTCCACTAATTTTCCATTCCCCTTGTTTGAGCTTCATTCATTTCACATCAGCACCTTCACCCTTGAACAACCTCTTACAAGTTGAAGTGGGCTCTCAATCTTGCGTCTACATCATCATCAAATTGGTCGGTAGTATCATCCATTCCCTTATCTTCATCACTTTCAATCTCATCATCTTCAGATTTATTTTCTTGATCAACTTCCTCCTCTTCTTGATTATCATCATCATATTCTTCATCTTGCTCTGAATCATATTCTTGGTTTTCACTTTCATTCTCCTATCCACTGCCTTCATCACTTGCCTCTTGTTCGTTGTTTCCGTCGTCTTTATCATTACCCCAAGACTCAGATTCACTCTCAGTAGAGTCATCTTCTGTTACATCGGGAACCCCTAGTTTATCACCAGTTCCTTCACTTGTGACGGTAGGAGTGATCTTTTTAACACTTGGAGGTTTTTCAGCAACTGTACCAGAACCACTAGGATGTGTCTTATGAAAGTCCCTTAAGCTCTTCTTTCTCACTTCTTTTAGCTGAGCTTTTTCAGACAAAGCTACTTCAGATAGCAACTCAATTCCTTTTCCATGAGAAACATCCACCTTTTCCTTTTCCTTTCCTTTAGACTTTGTTTCTACAGGAGGCTCTCTGACGACGATACCTGTTGTTGGCTTAGTTGTTGACTTCTTGACAGATCTCTTAACTCGTTTGCCTTTTGTGACAGGTTCTTTATCTACAGAAACTAGATCACTATCCTTCTTAGTTGGAAAGGCTTTCCTGAATTTTCTAGAAATCTTGGGAGGTACAACACCTGTAGCATAGCCAGATAATTCCCTATAAGCCTTGGATTCCTTCATATCAGGATTGGTCAAACATTCAGTAGAACAGCTCCAAATTCTGAGGATGCTTCTTTTCTTGAAAAAATTCTTAAGGTGTTAATCAAGTATTCATCCTTTGAGGTGTGCACCCCAATCTTGTTTCTCTATGAAAGTGTCTTGTCTTGAATATGAAAGTGGTGAATGATAACTTTTGTAAATCGAGGGTAATACATCTTTTCCTGCTTTTTGTAGACTTTATTGTCAATCTGATAAGTAAAGTCTTCCCAGAGTAGTTCCACATAGTCTACATACTTCTGATGGTACATGCCTCAAAGGATTTGTGCTCGGGAAAGACGAAGTTTGTCAAGACCACTAGTCTTTCTAGATAGACTTCTGTTAATAATAGCAGCAAAAGTTCTCCAAGGTTGATGCATCTGATCGATAACAACTTCATTGATTGAATTGATAACACTAGTATAACCGAGATCACTTAAGAAAGATAAAGTGGTCTTTCTTCAAAAGGGAGTCATCAAAGTCTTGACCCTGTGCCTCTGGGCAAATCTGAAGGATATCTCTGAAGACTTCCAAAGTGAGTTTGAATCTTTTCTTCTTGTCAATCTTGAATCTGTAGAAGTTGTCATGCTTGTAAACGCAGTTCCAAAATTGGTGCATGTATACTTCAGGGACATCAGCAGTGATGATAAATGCAGGATAGCAGGGAGTAAGTGCAAGAGCATCCAGAACAACTTGAAATGTTTCTTCTTTTGGTTTTAATCCACGAGGGATTCTTCCATTGCATTTTCCAATGTCAAGTCGATTCTCTTTGGGAACCAGTTCAAGATCGAGCTTGGTTTGTTGAGCAGTGATGGAAGTCATGATTCTGCTAAGAGTTGTCACATACAGTTCATATACAAGCAAATATATATAATACTGATAGACAATCTAGATCATGATTCAAGATTATTGATGCAAGACAGGGTTTACAACAGGGGATAGGCAAACAAATACAAGGCAACAAATTGATACAAAGGCACACAATGCAAAGAACTGATACATATGCAACTAGGATACACACACTGTCATATACCACATAGACTATAGGCAAACTAATGAAATCAAGGCAAACACTTAAGATATCTAAGGAAAATTATACCTAACTTAATCACTATATGACAAGATAAGGAATAACTATACTTAGATTAGGTTATAAGGTTGAGTTACCAAGATTACGAGATTAATTCTATTTAGAAAAAATCAAGTATAGATCGCCTATATAATATGTATAGATCGCCTGTGTAATCATGTGTGTATAGATCACCTGAGTTAGACAACCATGTATTGATCGCCTGTTGTACTTAAGTATGTATAGATCGCCTGTGTAACAGATGCACGTATAGATCGCCTATGAAAAATCTATGTATTGATCGCCTGTATATATGTCTATGTATTGATCGCCTGTGTAAATACTTATATGTATTGATCGCCTGTGTAACTGTCTATGTATAGATCGCCTATGCAATTTTTTACACAAACATTTTTCACCTTTTTAGCATCTAATAACTATTTAAACACGACCATATACCATCAATATATCATTATACCATCTTTATAACATGAATGAACCACTAAAATCTTGAATTATGACAAGTTCGTGCCACATGAACTCGAAAACTCATAAATTTCAAGATTTATCATATAATCATGTAACCAAACACTCAAATGCACTCAAACTATCAATATACACGTCCTAAACCCAAACCCATGTACATTTTAAAGTTCTTGACCATTTTTTACTATTTTTGAATTCAAGAATCGATCAAAACATAAGATTAAGTTATTCCCATTTAAAACTGTTTTAGGCACAACATCTAGATCCCTAATAGACCAAAACCCCCCAACCAATTTAACTTTTCATACACTTTTAAGTGGTGATAGAAATTAGGTCAATTTTAGGGTTTTCCAAGCGAAAATATGGGTATTGCATCATTAAAATGTGTGTACCTTAAGATTTAACCGAGAATAGAGTGATTTCTTGAAGTCTTGAAAATCAATATTGAAGGTTCAATGGTTTATGTGTTGTTCGAGTGAGAGAGAGACGGGGCAAAGGAAGAAAGGGGGTAAATATGTTTAAAACCTTTTAGTTTTGGCATAAATGCCCCCTGAGGTTCAATGAAACTTCTAATGATCTTAAAAACTTTACCTAAGGCAAACTAAAGTTTTTCAAATGGCAAAACTAGCCCCTAAGGTTTAGTCAACAAGGAAAAAATCTTACTATTTTTGTTGAGAAATAGGATTTGAACCAAGTCATGTACTGGATGTAACAGGAGTTATTCCTTGAAGCCCGAGTCCTAAACTGAATTGTTCAGAAGCCATAGCTGTTAGCTTATCCAACGTTACATGAATTGTTTCAGTAATTATCTGGGTCCTTTTGTTGTAGATTCTGAACGCTTTCTTTGTAAGCGCGTAACCAACGAAAATCCCAATGTCTACTTTTGCATCAAATTTACCCAGATCCTCGTGGTCATTGATAGGATAGCAAAGTGAACCAAAGACATGAAAGAATAATAAGTCTGGTTTCTTGTCTTGTATAAGCTCGTATGGAGTTTTGTTATATCGGAGGCGAATCAAAGAACAATTTTAGGTGAAACAAGCAGTATTGATAGCTTCGGCCCAGAGAAATAATGAAGCTTTAGAAAATATCATCATAGTTCGAGCAGCTTCTACAAGAGTCTGATTTTGCCTTTCGATAACACCGTTCTGCGGAGGAGTGCGAGCTACAAAAGTTTGATGCGTGATGCCAACATTTTCATACCATTCAGGAAGTGTCTGATTGACAAATTAGAATCCGTTATCTGTTCGAACATTCCGGACTGTGGCTTTCAAACAAACTTGAATGTTTTTAATACATTTGATGATGGTAGCAGGAGCTTTATCTTTTGTCTTCAAAAATCTGACCCAGGTAAATCTTGAGTAATTGTCGACTATCACTAAGATATACCTTTTCTCGTTAATACTAGCCACACGCATCGGGCCACACAAATCCATATGCAAAAGATATAGTTTCTCTTGGTTAGTGTCTTCAGCTTTGGGTTGATGAGAGGATTTTTTGCTTTTTCCTAATGCATATGCTGAACACAAATGATCTTTCAGAAATTTAAGCCTAGGAATTCCTCGTGCAAGACCGTCTTTAGCTAGCTTGTTTAAAGTACCAAAGTTAAGATGAGATAATCGACGGTGCCATAACCAGCTCTTAGTCTTTGACGCTTTGGATAGAAGACAGATCGGAGATGATTTAAGCATGTCATCAAGAGAAATTGTGTACAAATTTGTGTCTCGGGACCCTGAAAGTAGATCAACACCTTCTAAATTTCGAATAAAGCAAGTGTTTTTCTGAAATGCAACTTCAAGATCCGCATCACAAAATTGGCCAACAGAAAACAAGTTATGTCCAAGTCCCTCAACGTAGTATACCCTTGAGATAATAACGTTTCCCAGCTGATAGTCACCATACCCCATAATCCTTGCAATTTGGTCGTTCCTGAATCTAACAGTACCCAGAAATTTACTGACAAAGTTCATGAGCTGAGAGCGATTCCCTGTCATGTGTTTCGAACATCCGGAGTCCAGATACCAGAGTACAATCTGGACAACCTGTCATGACAAGAGAAGAAGACGATGGAATATCTGTTGCATTGGATCCCCAAGTTTGATTGGGTTCCGAGTGGTTAGCATTCTTAGATTCTACAATCTTAGCTATTTTACTCGAACCTATGTTTCTAACATTTTTGGGTTTCCTGCTATAGACTTTTATCTCTAGTTTTTGTATTTCATCTGAGTGGGAAGTGGTTTGCTTAGGAGGCACTAAGTTAGTTGAGGTGAACCTAGTTAAAGGGCACGAGTTACCAACTATAGTGAAGATTCTGCCTGTTAGTTTCCACTTAAATCCTACTTCAGTGAATACATGACCTGTAGGTTTCTAAATAATTTTTTTTATGTTTCTTAGCAGATTTAGTATGTTTATTCCCATTTTGCACAAGATCAAGTAGACATTTATCATGAACACAATCAAACATAGATTTGTTACAAGTAGCACTAAGAATTTCAGAATTCGCATTTGGCAGTGAAATGCGTCTAACATCAACATCCAAACCAAACTGGTTTAACAACATGATTCAACTTGACTTCACTTCAAGGTTGGGCTTCTACTTTATTCTTCTTGTTCCTACTTGGTGTTTGCGAGATCCTATCATTCTTTTTATTGCCTGGAGGCTTTGATCCGCAATTACTAGTAGAACACTTCACTCCTATAGAAGACAACACAGGTGTGTTAGAATCTAATGTATTTGAAGACTCTACCTGTTTAATGTTGCTTGAGGATGTGAGAGGTTCAGCAAACCTAACTTTTCTTGAACAATTGATCATGGGTTGACTGTAACCTTCTTAGCCACTAGGTGTTGGAGGTTGTGGGGCTATCGCATTAGGGCATGAGAGTAATAAATCAACACTAATAAAATATATCGATATAATACCACAAGAGCAATTAAGAAAATTCCCTAAGGAAAATTCACTCTTTAAAGATATATATTATAATATATAATACGTATATTTAACCGGGAAGTATGATCACCCGGGTCGTTTCCCCAACGACTTGTGTAATTGAAACCACGTTTTAGCTCGGATTATGATTTGAATGGGGAACAAAAGTTTGATTTGTTTAACTACTAAAAATATTAAAATAAACAAGTACTACCAATTAAGCATAAAGATAATTAATAGAAACTCAAAATTTAACTAAAAAACGCGAAACGGGACACTAAAACTAAGGTCAAAAACCTAAATTCTACAAAATTAAACCTAATTTTTATTTTTCTTTTAAAATGTATTCTAATTGGGACTAAAAAAACGAAGGTAAAAAAAAAAACTAGAACAAAAACGGAGTTAAAACGAGAGATAAAAATTGAAAACCGAGAACGGGAACAAAACCCGTTCTTTAAAAAAAATGAAATTTTGCAATTTAGACCCTACGAAAGCGAAACTAATTTTCCTACAAACTTAATGATAAAAGAAAATTTTCTAAAAAAGATTTTTATTTTTTTGATTATTTTTTTATTTTTTATGATTTTTTAAAGTTTTTAAGGAAAATAAAAGATTAAAAAATACTAAACTAATAGTAAAAATTCTAGAAAAAAGACAGAAAATAGCTTATGCTATATGAATCCTAGGAAAAATAAGCCCGAAGTCGTAGCTTATAAAATAATCCACGAAATAAGCTTGACAGCTTATTTGGCTTATAAGGCCAAAATGTGTATAAGTTTTTAATGAAAGGAAAAGGTAACGGATGAGCTAATGTAGCAAAGTGTTAAGACGTATGGTTTGTGAGAAGGAGGTCGTGGGTTCGAGTCTGGCAAACCCCACTTTTTGCTATTTTTTTATTTTTGCTTTTTTTTCAAAAACTGAATATTAGGACTTAAAGAAAACCTATTTTTAAGCACTTTTTATGAAGACAACATAAGCTAAAAACCAAAATCGAGCTTAAAATGAGCTTATAAAAGCTGCTGAATCAGTAAGAAAGGATTTGAGCTTAAGAACTTTGTTGACACTTAAAAGCTTGCACAAGCTTAAATATAAGCTCAATTTGAAAACCAAAAGATGTTCTAGATTCCTTGTGATGTCTACAAGCTAAAAAGGAAAAGCTACTTAAGCTGAAAACACATTAAGCTAACTGAATTAGGAGATTAAAAGGCTAAACTCAAGAAGAAACTTAAAAAAACTCAAAATCTATTTAAGCTAAAAGACACATTAAGCTTTATTAGACTATAGACTTTTGAAAGCTTATTAAACAACTATTAAGCTATTAAACTAGTTCATAAAACCTAATCCTATAAGCTAGAATTTAAGATTTAGAAGCTAACTTTTGTTGCTACTGATTTAGGTGTTATGATGATTTTTATGAAACTTTTGACAGCAAATTTTCCCTAAGAAATGAGCTAGTAATTGTAAAACAAATCCTAATCTATATTAAGCTATTAGATTACTTAAAAAGACATTAGAATTTAAGATCCTAACTTCTACTAACAAAATGCTGAAATGAAGATTAAAGGGACAGCAGTAGTAACTGAGGTTACTACTGCTAGTGTTACTGGCAAAGGCCAAAACTAAATTTGCAGGCAACTAAAGTGTAAAGTCCTACACTAAACACTCTTATTGAGTGTATACAAACATAAAACAAGCAAGAACCAAGCCTTAGATGGCTTGGTTCAAAATTTGCACAAGTGAAAATCAAATGAAAAACTCCCCTGGTGCTGAGACAAGCTTATCAAGCCATAAAATGATTTAAAATGTAAACTAACCCTCAAAACTTATTTAAAACTTGATAATCTAAGTAAACTCAACTATCCAAATTGATAACTCAAGATCCTATTGACTTTTGATGGTCAAAATCTCTTAAACCAAACACCCCTTTATCTATTGACAGAATTGAAAGAGCTTAAGAAATGAAAACTATTGAACAAATTATCACTACCAGATATCTAATAGCTAATAATAAGCATAACAAACATGAATTAACAACTGATTTTAGCTAAAACTTAAGATCTACAAGTTATACTACTTTTTTTTTTGGTTTTTGCAGATTTAAAAACAATTAAAGCTATAATAAGATTTATACTAAATCAAGCAAAAATAGATGATTAAACTAATCTAATAAGCACTATTAAAGAGATTAAGCACTATAAGCATATAATTTGAGCAAATAAAGCAAATATAATCTAATAAGCAATTATTAGCTAATTATTGAATAGAATGATAATAGGAAAGTAAATGAGAAATTACAATTGCCTAGTTTTAACAAAGCACAGTATGTCCTTAGGAGCTTTTCTACAGCTCTGGTTATTAATAATAAGCAGTATAAGTCCTGAGAGCCCGTTCATAAGTGGCTCTCCTTCCAAAGCTCATTCTAATAGCTGAGGTTTATTAAATGTTTTTTTATGATCTTAAGTAAATTAGAAGAATAATTTTAGCTCATTCACAAGCTTAGAGACTGATGAGAGCTTATTAGCTTATTAGAACAGTAACAAACTTTTGAGCTTATTGAGAACTTTAAGAGTAAAAACAACAATTCAAGAAACTTAAACTGAGATTTTATTAAAACTTAAGAACTGATTACAATACTTAATCAAAGCAGATTACAAAAGCTTTTTAAAAAAAACTACATAAGCTAATTCTTAAAGCTAAAAATTATGAAAAGAAAAAGAAGATGATATGTGTGTGTGAGTGTGTTGTATTTATATCCAACTGATGATGCTTCTAGTCCCTTGAGTGCTTCCCACGCCTCTTCTAATCTTGCCCGTCCATTTCTTCAATCATTGGATTAATGATCTATCGTTGGATCAAGTGTGGACACTCATGGATACCATGCTGTCATTCTGTGTGACAGCTTGTGCTATTCTTGAGTGATCCAAGAGTAAAATCCACCTTTCCTTGTACTTTCTTCCATAGCCACGTAGCTTTGATGCTTAAGTGATCAATTAGCTCCCTTGATTTGACATAATTAACCCTGCCATTGTGTTCATTGTCCCATGAATTGTCGTCCTTGACCTTTAATTTTGAAAAGCCATTTGTTTTAACCTGTGGGTAAAAATGAGGACGACGGGTGAATAGTAACCATGGCTTCGTGCCTTTTTAAACTATAAAACGGGTAAAATCGTTTTAAACTTTGGACTATTTGCAAATTTGGTCATTGTCTTTGGTTTATTAAAGGTGTAAGGTATAAAAGGACTTTGGAAGATTGGCAGAAAAGGCCCTTGTGGTTTTATAAAAGGGAAATGGGTTTAGGGTTTTGGGCTTTTGGATCTGGGTATGGCCCATTTAGGTTTAGGGACCATTTGTGTGATTTTTTTGAAACTTGAGGGACTATTTGGGTATCATTTGGGTTTTTGATTTGTGGCTTTGACCAAGGACTGAAAGTTGACCACAACTTTAACTTTTTGACTTTTCCTGGCTTTGGCTTTGCATTTCTGGCTTCTCTTATGCTCTTCTGTTTCTCGTGCCCGTGTTTGCCCGTTTTTTACGGTTTTCTTGTGATTTTTGATATATCCGTACCTGCACACACAAAACACAAAAACAAGCATATTTTTGCCATTTTTAGTCTGTTTTGGGTTTAATTGGGCTATTTTAAGTACAAACTGATATGTGTATTTTTACATCTTATTCAATTCCCCTAAAACTATCGATTGCATGTCCTCACGCAATATCACATGCCTTATAACCAAATATCTCAAAACTTCCCCAAACTAAACCTTTGAAAAGTAGCAAAGATTTTTGTTAAGAGAGTTAAGAGATCACAAGTTATAAAACACCCGAATTCCCATTTTCAGAACTTTTTTCTCTTTTTATGATTTTTCTTAATAATTAACTACCTAACTACAACTTATTCTTGTGTTGACTTAATGTATTGCTTTTCTTTACTCATTGGTTAAACTTTAAGGATCATAGAACAAAAAGCACAACTAAGTGTCTAAAAAGATAACTTCATCATCCCAACGATTTTACACTTTTCACATGCTAGTTAAATTAAGATCACCGTTAAGTACGAGCTAAGATGCTAAGATTACTTATAATTACAACTTGTGAATTTCTCTTCCCGATATAAATCATAAATTAAAGTGTGTGTGCTTAAATTAATTTAAACCATTAAATCCACATATTAAGATAGTTGAAATCTGACCAAGCTTTACACATGGGCTTTTGGGCTAATATGTTAATCACTTAGCAAGATCACAACTCAAAGCAACAAAACTCCTTAGCTAAGAACATCGTTAGTTCACTTGCCCCATGATTGACTTTCTTCTCTTATAACATCCAACACGTCATCGGGTAAGTGCTAATGCTTTTGAAACCACCATCGGAGAATATAATCGAAACGCATAAACTTCCTATGAAAAAGCCTTGTTGACTTTTGCAAACCTTAGTTCAAAAGAATACCTTGGTTTTAGAAAATGAAACTTTACTATTTATTTTCTAACTTGCAACATTATTATTACTATTTACATTATTATGCTAGGAACTGGTATCACTTTTCTTTCGACGACAGATCGGCCCAGTCTCCGACAGAGCTGTGTACTTATTTGTACCAACCCTAAATATACATCCTCAACCCTTTCTTGCGAGGTCTACATCGGGAGTGCAATCCGACAAATGCTTAATGTACTTTTATTTGCGATGGAGGTTTGTATAATAATTATTAAACAACTAGGATTTATAACTTGCATCCTTTGTATTTACCAACTTCATAATATTTATATTTATATTTTATTTTTATATATATAATATATATATTATATTATATATATATATATATATTTATATATATACTATATATATATTTTTATTATTTTATTATTTTATTAATTCAACACATTATTTTTTTGTAAATAGAAAAATTTCGTTTTAGAAAACCAAAGTATAAACTTGAACTAAAATCTTATTCACCAACGATGTTCTGAATTCAAGTCATGATAAAGCTTTACCTCTAATAGGTGATTAGACTTTTAAGAGTAAAACTCTAATTTGTAAAAATTAAAGAGAACACGTATAATTAATCATTTTAAGAACTCCGGGGAAGAAAAACCACAAGTTATTCTTATAAGTCTTTAAGTTTTCCAAATAAACTTTGTTTAGCATCCTAATTCGTAATCAACACTATCATATCTTATTCTTTGCAATTTAAGATCTCTAATAAAGAAATTTGCAAATTCTTAGCCTATATAAAATCCAAGTCGGCATATTTAAATCTACTTGGATTAGCACAAGTCTTCATTTACCAATGATTTCTGTCTAGCATGTTTAATGTCTACATAGACTAGCACAAACTATCATCATTAATTGTTAAGGGAGAAAGCTAGAACTCTACACGTATGATCGGGTCAAAAATTACTTCTTATTCTTACCAACGGAAAACCTACATTATTGTCTTAACATTTTTTTTACAAATAATAACTTAAAAATTTAAATATTTTGCTATTTTTGTGGGAAAACGGGTACGTGAGAACAAAACAATAAGCAGGTAACATCAAATCGATAGATTCCCTCCCCAAACTAAAACGAAACACATTGTCCACCCCCCCCCCCCCCCCCCTTTTCCCACCCCTCAATGTTTTAAAGGCGGGTTTCTACGAAAAATCTAAGCCGTTTATGATTATGTACAAGATAAACGTGAATCGTTTATAGTTGAAAGGATATCGGATCTCCCCAAACTAATTTCAAACAAAGGATGAGAAGCTCGAGTGAAACGGGATACAACACAGGAACACGGGAGAGTCTTCAGAAATTGTTGGATTAATCCTGTAAAAAAATGCACAAGAACAACAAACAACGAACAATAAGAAACCGGAAGAGAATAGCCATAACACATCACAACACATTATTTAAGAAAATAGAAAGAGAATGGATAAGCTTGGGTGAAAACTCCCACGAACGCGGACTTTGTCTTTTTTGTCACCCGAGTCAACAGCTCTTGACCTCCCATCCATGAATTTAATTGTCCTTAGGGAAAGTTTGGAGATCTGGGATAACCAATGGTAGTGTATCCCCTCCATAATAATGCTTAAGGCGGTGGCAGTTGACTTTGAAATTTGAACCATCGGGATGAGACAATTTGGCAGTGCTATAAGTCTGAAATAAATTCGGTAATGTGAAAGGTCCGGACAGCGGGGACTTGAGCTTTCGGCACGTAAATCTTCTAATCGGAGTTGAAAAGTAAAACTTGATCACCAACATTGAAGATTCGATTCTTGATCTTTGAGTCGTGAAGTTTCTTCGTCTTCTCCTTGTAGATTAATGAATTCTCATAAGCTTGATCTCGAAGCTCGTTAAGTTCATTGAGTTGGAGCTTTCGATGATCACCCGCGGTTTTGAGATCGAAGTTGGCATGCTTAAGAGCCCAATATGCCTTGTGTTCTAGCTCAACTGGTAAATGACACGATTTTCCATAAACTAGCTTGTAGGGCGTACATCCGATTGGAGTCTTGTAAGCGGTTCGGAATGCCCACAATGCATCGTCTAACTTGTCTGACCATGAGGCACGGTTTTCTCCTACCGTCCTTTCTAAGATTCTTTTGAGACCTTGATTCGTCACCTCGACTTGACCACTAGTTTGAGGGTGGTAAGCGGTAGAAAGACGATGTGTGACACCATATTTAGACATAACTTTATCAAATTTGTCGTTACAGAAATGGGTCCCACGATCGCTTATGATCGCTCTCGGTGCACCAAATCAGGAGAAAAGGGATTTCAAAATATTTTAACAAACATACCATGGGCCATCGTTGGTGGGGAGCACCTTGTCTTCAACCCATTTGGAAAGATAATCGACGGCTACTAGAATATATTTGTTTCCTCTAGACGACGGAAAAGGTCCCATAAAATCAATACCCCATACATCGAAAATTTCACAAACTTGGATAGCATTTTGAGGCATCTCATCTCGATGTGAAATCTTGCCTTGTCTTTGACATGCATCACAAGATTTGATCAATTCGTAAGCATCCTTATAAATTGTAGGCTAAAAGAAACCGGCATCAAATACTTTCTGAGCGGTAATATTAGCACTATGATGGCCCCCGGTGGGTCCTTCATGACAAGCTTTGAGGATTTCAAGAGCTTCTTAGCCAAATACACACCTACGGATGATTTGATCCACACATGTACGAAAGACGTAGGGATCATCCCAAAAGTAATGCTTTACTCCTTGAAAAATTTCCTTCTTTTGTGAGTTGTCATTCCCTTTGATGAGTAAATTCCCCGCGTGGTTTAATTTGCTTATATCGGCAACCACGGGGTACTTTGATTATCATTAGATAGTCACCGTTATTCTATGTTTCAAGGGAATGTTTCATCTAATCTCTTTAGGATCAAAAACATTTTCATACGGGTTTTCAAGACGAGAGAGGTGATCGGCTGCATAGTTTTCAGCTCCCTTGGTATCAATCACTGAAAAATTGAATTTTTGAAATAGTAATACCCATCTAAGCAATCTTGCTTTGGCATCTTTCCTGTTGAAGAGGTATTTCAATGCGGAGTGGTCCGTGTAAACAACACTTTTGTTCATGATAAGATATGATCGAAACTTCTCAAAAGCGTAAACTACTGCAAGCATCTCTTTCTCTGTTGTTGTATAGTTTGATTCTGCTTCGGTCATCGTTTTGCTTGCGTAATGAATTGGTCTAAAATGCTTCTCAACCCTTTGCCCTAGAACCGCACCTATTGCATAATCACTTGCATCACACATGATTTCAAAAGGTTGGTCCCAATTTGGAGCAATGAGAATTGGAGCTTCGGTTAATTTCTTTTTTAGAGTCTGAAAGGCTAGAATGCAATCTTCTGAGAAGATGAAAGGAGTGTTTTTCTCTAAGAGATGGGTCATGGGTCGAGAGATTTTTGAAAAGTCTTTGATGAATGCGGTAAAAACCAGCATGCATTTGTGATTTTTAGGTATAAAATTTGTTAAAAGTAGTGCCTTAGATTTTAAATTTTAGTTTTAGCTCACGTTTTTAAGTCACGTTTGTTAATTTTTCGTAATTAGTTACACGTTTTTAATTCTTTAATTGTTCTATAGTTTAATTGTGCTATTATATCAGTAGTGTAATTCAAAATTCAAAAATCTTTTATACATTCTTGACTCGAATCCGAATTATTCCCAAATCTCAATTCACGACTTCGTTGGGATACGACCCGAGAAGAAAATACTTCCCGGTTAAAAATATACGTATTGTGTTTTCTTAAGTGAGATTTTACCCTTTTATTTCTCTTGTTTGAGAAGTAATTAGGAAGAATTGTCACGGGATTTATACTATACATATATAAATTTGACTAGTGCTTACACACTCATACCAGTCCTCACGGATCCGGAGGTTAATCCAACCAGACTCGGGCGAATGACAAAGCCATATTCGCCCACATGCTTTATTGCTAACTGTTTTATTACAGGATCAAGCAAAGATGGAGATGGAGACACCTCATTCTAATGGAGTCAATTCACCACCCAATGCTCACACTTAATGTTTCCAAGTAAAGTCATCATGACAACTGAATGACCTACAACACAGCTTCCGCAACTCTGAGAAGTCATGATCAAGAAAAGTGTGAGCATGCGGGTCCGAAGGTCACAACATCACAAGAAGGCAACACTTCACAACAAGGATGATTAAGAGATTTACTGTGGCTGATGATCTCAAAGAAAACTCGAAGATCACAGAAGTCTAAGGAACAAAGTTCAAGGATCACTACATAGTGTACAATGATCTCAAAGAATGAAGAATCAAAGACTATGAGCTACTGACTGAAGGTCGAAGAACTAGAAGGCTATTATTTAAATTGTATTTATGGGGTGACCTCCCTTAGGGGGAGATTGTTAGGATTATGAAAAAGACTCGGTCACCCCCGTGTATTATTTAGTATAGCAAAGCTCGTGGTTAGAAAGTAAGCGTATGACTAGTAGTATTAGGTCGGGCCTTTAGCCCAAGTGTTAGGCCCATACCCAAGCCCATAGAGCTTACTAGCACATGTATATAAACCCCTTTCCAGCCATGGGAAGGGGTTGGTTGTTCATTTCATAAGAATACTTTGTCTTGCACTTTCTCTCTCTAGAAGTATCACTTTCTCTCTCTAAGATTAAGTAGCCAACCCATCATCTCTTGCTTGTGTTATGATATCATGTATACTACAAACAACTAGACCCCTAAGCGACCAAAACCCCTCTATCAATTTAACGTTTCATTCACTTTTTAAGGTGTCTCAATTTAGGTCGATTTTAGGGTTTTTCATGCACCATTCCAAGGTTTGGTTAGCTTGTACACATGCGATGGGTTGTCTTGATCAACAAATCCTTCTTGTTGAGAAACATAGACCTCTTATTTGAGCTCGCCATTCAAGAAAGATGTTTTGATGTCCATTTGGTAGATTGTCATATTCTTGTGAGCGACATTTTCTACGAAGATACGAATGGCCTCTATTCTAGCAACCGGTGCAAATGATTCCTCGAAATCGATACCCTCTTCTTGTCTGAATCCTTGAGTAACTAGACAAGCCTTATTCATTAGTACCCCACCAGGTTCATCTGTTTTGACCTTATAAATCCATTTGAGTTTGATCAAGAACACGTTATCTGGACACGACACCAATTCCCAAACTTTAAGTCTTTCAAATTCATGAATTTCTTCTTGCATTGCATCGATCCATGACGGTTCGGTCATTGCTTGTTTGAAGTTCTTGGGTTCTACTGAAGTAAGGAAGGCATCAAAATAACACCACATGGCATCAATTTTGAGTTGCTTTCTTATAGATACAGAGCGAGAAGGATCACCGATCATGTTTGCTATAGGATGATCCTTAGTCTAACTACCAAGGTGTTCCAATGGAGTGTGGAGTTGTCTCACATTAGATGATGATCCTTGAGAAGTTGAGTCTTCATGAGGAGATTCATTAAGTAGATCATCATGAAATGTTAGTGTTTTTGGTGATTCTTCAAAACCTTGAGAAATGATTGGAGAATGTTTATTTTCTTATGATGATGTAATACTTGTTGATGAAGCATCCTGATCAATGGAAGTTGACATAGGAGAATTAGCTAATACTTTAGCTCTTAGAGCACCAGCTTCTGGAACTGGAGAAACAGAAATTGTTAGAGGGTTAAAGTATTCATCGAACATTGGTTGAAATAACCATTCTGAATCATCTCTTATTGGTGGCAAGCAAGGTTGTTGAGAAACATGATTTTAATCGAGTCCTGTACTGGATGTAGCAGGAGTCATTCCTTGAAGCCCGGGTCCTAAACTAAATGTTCAGAAGCCATTGCTGTTAGCTCATTGAACGATACATGAATTGTTTTAGTAATTATCCAGGTCCTTCTGTTGTAGATTCTGAACGCTTTCTTTGCAGGCGCGTAACCAATGAAAATCCCAATGTCTGCTTTTGCATCAAATTTACCTAGATCCTCATGGTTATTGGTAGGATAGCAAAGTGAACCAAAGACATAAAAGACTGATAAGTCTGGTTTCTTGTCTTGCATAAGCTCGTATGAAGTTTTGTTGTATCGGAGGCATATCAAAGAACGGTTTTGGGTGTAACAAGCAGTATTGATAGCTTCGGCCCAGAGAAATAATAGAGCTTTAGAAAATATTAGCATAGTTCGAGCAGCTTCTATAAGAGTCTGATTTTGCCTTTCGACAACACCGTTCTGCTGAAGAGTACGAGCTACAGAAGTTTGATGCGTGATGCCAACATTTTCATACCATTCACGAAGTGTCTGATTGACAAATTTGGTTCCATTATCTGTTCGAACATTCTGGACTGTGGCTTTCAAACGAACTTGAATGTTTTTAATACATTTGATGATAGCCGCAGGAGCTTCATCTTTTGTCTTCAAAAATCAGACCCAGGTAAATCTTGAGTAATCGTCGACTATCACTAAGATATACCTTTTCCCGTTAATACTGGCCACACACATCGGGCCACACAAATCCATATGCAAAAGATATAGTTTCTCTTGGTTAGGGTCTTTAGCTTTGGGTTGATAAGAGGATTTTTTGCTTTTCCCTAATGCACATGCTGAACACAAATGATCTTTCTGAAATTTAAGCCTAGGAATTCCTCGTGTAATACCATCTTTAGCTAGCTTGTTCAAAATACCAAAGTTGAGATGAGATAATCGACGGTGCCATAACCAGCTCTTAGTCTTCGATGCTTTGGATAAAAGACAGATCGGAGATGATTTAAGCATGTCATCAAGAGAAATTGTGTACAAATTTGTATCTCAGGACCCTAAAAGTAGATCAACACCTTCTAAATTGCCCAATAGAAAACAAATTATGTCCAAGTCCCTCAACATAGTATACCCTTGAGATAACAACATTTCCTAGCTGATATTCACCATACCCTATAATCCTTGCAATCTGGTCATTCCCAAATCTAACAGTACCTAGAAATTTACTAACAAAGTTCATGAGCTGAGAGCCATTCCCTGTCATATGTTTTGAACATCTGGAGTCTAGATACCAGAGTACAATCTGGACAACCTGTCATGACAAGAGAAGAAGATGATGGAGTATCTGATGCATTGGATCCCCAAGTTTGATTGGGTTCCGAGTGGTTAGCATTTTTAGATTCTACAATCTTAGCTATTTTACTCGAACCTATGTTTCTAACTTTTTTGGGTTTCCTGCTATAGACTTTAATCTTTGGTTTTTATATTTCATCTGAGTAGGAAGTGGTTTGCTTAGGAGGTACTACGTTAGTTTAGGTGAACCTAGTTAAAGGGCACGAGTTACCAACTATAGTGAAAGTTCTTCGTGTTGGTTTCTACTTAAATCCTACTTCAGTGAATACATGACCCGTAGGTTTCCAAATATCTAGTTTTTTATGTTTCTTAGCAGATTTAGTACGTTTATTCCCATTTTGCACGAGATCAAGAAGACATTTATCATGAACACTGTCAAACATCGATTTATTACAAGTAGCACAGAGAATTTCAGAATTCACTTTTGACAGTGAATGCTTAACATCAACATCACAAATAGGCTTAACAATACGATTTACTTTATTCACTTTCCTAGGTTGGGCTTCTACTTTATTCTTCTTGTTGGTGTTTGTGAGATCCTGTCATTCTTTTTATTGCTTGGAGGCTTTGATCCGCAATTACTAGTAGAACACTTCACTCTTGTAGAAGACAACACAAGTGTGTTAGAATATGATGTATTAGAAGACTCTACCTATTGAATCTTACTTGAGGATGTGAGAGGTTCAGCAAACCTAACTTTCTTGACATTGTTCATGAGTTTGACAGTAACCTTCTTAGCACTAGGTGTTATCGCATTAGGGCACATATCTTGAACATATACAAGAAACTCCTGAATTCTTGTGGCATACTTACCGGCAAGGTCTAACTCGCCATCTAAAGGTTGTTTTGCCTTAGCTTGTTCAACTATTTCCCAAAGAATATTAGCTTGTTCTTGAGTGTTCCTAAGATAGTCTATGTAAACTTCCCTATTTTGCAATAACCTAGGAGGCAACAGTTCTATATCAAGCTTGAACATGCCTGGAGCAATAGTGTTGGCAGAAGGTATGTGGACAACATTTTCAATAATTTCTTTCCCTTTTAATTTTCGTAAATCGTTTTTCAATGATGTTATCACAAAGACCTTATCTTGAATTTGAGCTTTTAAATCCTCAAGTTCCATAGATTTTAAGTTCAGTTTGTTAATTAAAGATTCACATTGTTCTTTATGACGAACACGTGTCTGTTTGATTGATTCAAACTGATCTTTAAAAACCTGTTTCACATGATTAATTTCATTACAAAGACGTTCATTCTCAGAAATCAATTTTGCCACATTATTTTCCAGTTCCTTATTTATGGGCTCAAGATCACATTTATCAGGATTAACATTCTCTTCCTTGGTATTCTCTCTCAAATAGTAGCCTTCAACTTACAAATGGTCTTGTCTTTATCTTGTAGCCGAGCTTTCAAATCATTGATTTCAAAATATTTTTGAATTTCAACAGGATTTTGATTAACACAAAATTCATCATTTTGAAAAACTTCTTGTTGTAATTGCATTGATGCTTCGAGAGAAATACAATGTTTTTCAAGTTGTAAATAATTTTTCAATAAATCATTATATGCTTGTTTTGATTTGGAAAGCTCAGCATCAAGATTTAAACACTTTTCACACGATTCACACTCTTGCATTTCCATATTCACAAAATCATTAGTCAAAGACATAGAATCCATCACAGTTAATATTACATCTTAAGACATGATTTTTTTGTAAGAGTCGATCATTTTCCAAAAGAATTCTTTCTTAGCAATTTCCAAACATTGTTTATCAACTTAAGACTATTAAACAGCCGCGTCCATTTGGTCAAAAACGTTTGTACTTCCGTTATTTCATTTAGAAGATCTTTATCAAACACATTGAAGATGTCTTTTAAAGATTTTAGAAATGGAATAATTTCATTGTTAAAAATAGTTTTAGTATGTTCAAACCCCTATTCACCTTCTTCAAGAGCACTAGGTGTTGTCCTCTTTCTCACCACTGAGTCAAACTGGGTGAGGTGAAATTTAAGCTTTTTAAGGCTTGCATTCACCAAACTCACCTTAGATAGTTCACTAGGCACATCCACTATGACAGGTGGTGTGTAAGAAGGTTCAATGGATGGATTGACTATACGAAACCAAAAAGCTTGTTCAGCTGATAATTCTTGTTGTGAAGAAAAATGTTTCCCAAAATCTTCAGTTAGTCTATTTAACTTTTCATAATCAATAGGTTTATGAGAAATGTTTTGTTTAATAGCTTCCGGATCCTTTGCTTTTTCAGACATTTTTGATCGACTCTCTTCTTCTAAAATCAATGTTTCCTCATCATCAACCATAGGCATAGCATCATGTTTTTCAGAAATAACACATCCATCATACAAGGTTGGTTTAATCCGCTGAGCTTTCTTGAGATAAAACGGATTTTGATAATCTAGAGCTTGTTTGTGAATGTTACCATAAAATGATTGTGGCTTTGTTAACATGTGCACTGTTTGAGTAGATTGACCCGCTTTATAAACAATATTATCAAGTTCCTTAATATTCTTTTCCAAATCAATTTTGTTTTCCTGGTATTTATTTTCTTTTTCTTTGGCTTTGTTTTTGAAAACATTGAATGTTGCAATAAAGATTCCTTTTCTTTGATTTGTTTAGAAATATTTTGTTTAAGTGAGTCAACATTTTCTTTCAATGCAAGCTTCTCTTTAATCATATCATCCATTTGAGAATCAATCATTTTCTCACGGCTACTTAAATCAATATTAAGACGTTGTTTAAAAATTTTGACCCTTTCCTTATATCTCTCTAACTCAGCGGTTATTGATTCATTTTTTTGTTCCTTATTAGCCTTTTCCCAATTATTTACATGATTAGTCATTTGATCGGAAATTTGTTCAATCATAGACAAAATCATTGAATCTTGTTGTGCTTGCAAATTAGTATCTTGAACAGTTGCTTATTGTGTTTCTTGTAAATATTAAGAATATGGAATGATATTGCTATCACTAGATATCTTATTATCTATAAAACCTATAACTAGTGTTTGTTCAAAATCCTGCAATGCATGCACACTTTGATTATCCCTATCATTCAGATAGGTTTCAGAATTAGGTACCTCTGAGATAATGTCAGAACCATAGTTGGAAATGTTGGCCATAAGAACCGCTTGTGCAGTCGAGAGATAATCACCGTCTGAATCGTATGTATCGAGATCCCTAGTCTGGAAAGCAGCATCATGAGGGATGATTGTCTGAGCTTGATCTGCCAGAATTCCTGGATCTGCAAGAAATGCGAGTTGCTCCTCATCCAATATTTGTCCAGCTTCCTGAGCTTCTGCTAACATTGCTTTCTCCTTATATCATGCAGCATTCCTTGGTCGCTTTAGCTGAGTGTATTGCCTAGCCATATGTCCTTCACCTTGGCAGTTGTAGCATTTAACAACTCTAGCTTGTCCACTTGTTGTATTTCCCCTTGAACTAGTAGCATTGCCCTTATATGTTGTACCAGAATAATTTTGCCCTTGTCTCCCCTAAACTTGTTGCACGGTAAACCTGCCATCTTGAATAGTGGCTTGGTTTCTTGGATTAGAGGCAGTTTTGAGCTGATTATTAGTAGAAGGAAACCTTGAAGAAGCTACGGCCGTTAGAAATGCCATTGCGTTATTGAGACAAGCAATCAGATCATCTCCAGGATAAAATACAAGAACAACAAAACCTGAGTCTCCAAATGGTGATTCAGTCATAGGTTGTGTAGGAGCTTGAGGTGATTGATAAGCAACTTGTGGAATTACTTATGGAACAGTTGAGGTTTGATGATTCATTTAGGACTAAAATGTATGTGATGATGGAAAGGATAAATGATTGAATTGATTTTGTGATAGATAATGAGATGAGTAATGTTGATTGGGTTGAATTGATCCATATTGTGATGAGGAAAACTGTTGTTGAAGTTGAGGATTGTTGTAAGATGATTGATAAGGGTTGAAGCGAGGTGGTGTCATCTGCTGATTTGCAACGAATGCAAGTGGATCTTGATTGTGTTCACGCATAATGCGGACTTCATTTGCATGGAGTTCGTGTTGTTCAAGATATGCATGAAGTTGATCAAAGTTGGAGGTATGCAAATCTTTAACTAGCTTGACATCAGTCACAAACTTACTCCATTTAGGTGGAAGACTGTTTAAGAACTTGGTATTAACTTGAAATTGCTCCATTTTCATCTTGTAGATGTTCATGTCATTGATCAGCTGAGTAAATCAAAAGTAATACGTATGAAGTGATTCCCCCTTAATGTGAGTAAACTTATCAAATGCATCATACAACTTACATTCTCTTTCTTGCTTTGTCAAAGATGTACCTTGCATCAGTAATTAAACTCTCTTCCATAAATCTTTAGCAATTCTGTGATGATTCACAAGTGAATAGATATCAGCAGGAAGACCTTGAAGAATGATATTGGTAGCTTTCATATCACAATCAGCTTGAATTTTCTCAGCAGCAGATAATTCAGCATATTTCTTTGTTCTGATCACACCGTTCTCTTCAACCGTAGGCCAAATAAGAGGACCATGTTCAACTGATTCAAGTATCATTCTTCAGTGCTCTCTATTTTGCATGTATAATTCCATTCGACTTTTCCAAGAATCATACAGGTCCTTGTCCAACATAGGTGGACGATTGTCAGCACCGAAGAGTATCATGTACTCAGCAAGAGTATTCGTTTATCCAAGTGAAATCATTGGATCCATTTCAATGTGACAAGATTAAAATGATCGGACAGTGATTGGAGGTTGTTGTGATAAAGTGAGTTTTGATTAATGAGGTTTGAGTCTTTCGGAATACACAGGATTTTACAATTCTTGATAAAACCGAGAAATTGAATATTCACGGGATTTTACAAATCAAAGAACAACCGTATAATTTACCTAATGAACGTGTATAGTTCTCCCTTGAAAAACGTATAAATCGCCAATTGAAAATACACTTATAAATTGCCTGTTGAAAGTATACGTATAATTCGCCTGTTGAATTTTAAACGTATAAATCGCCTATTTAAAATTAAACATATAAATCGCCTGTTTAAATTTAAACGTATAATTCGCCTGTAGAAAATTAAACGTATTAATCGCCTGTTTAAATTTAAGTGTATAATTCGCTTGTAGAAAATTAAACGTATAAATCGCCTGTTGAACGTAAACGTATAATTCGCCTTAAGGAATAACACGTATAGTTCGCCCTTGGAAATAACATGTATAGTTCGCCTGAAGGGAGAACGTATAAATCGCCTGAACAAATAAATACGTATAATTCGCCCTTGAAACACGTATAAATCGCCTCACACACTACGAAACTCAAAAATCAAAAATCTTAAAAAGACTCACTTTTTGACGTTTTTACCCAATTTTTCTTGTACTTCTTACCTATCTAAGACTATTAGAACCTTAAAAATACAAACTTTAACATTTTTTACACGAAAAATTTGAAATCAAGATTTTTGGTACAAAACCCTCTTTTTAACCAAAAAGACTCAAAAAGATGATATTTTTTATGGTTTTTGAAATATTTTCTTGTACTTCTAGTCTATATATACTAAGATAACTAAGAAAGAAAGTTAAAATCTTTATGGTTTTTAAACCCTCAAAAGGTGAAAACCTTTTGATGGATTCGAACCAAACTCACGCATAAAAAAGGGTATAAAAACGCACACAAAACCTACACAAACACCCCATGGCTCTTGATACCAATTGTAGACTCTCTTAACACAAGTATGGAATGATTCACTTAGAGTTTTAGAGAGAGAAAGATGGTTGGATGAACATTTAAAGAGAGAAAGAAAAATGATAAATTAGCTTAGTGAAAAATGTGACAAATAAACAACCAACACTGTTAGGTTCAAGAAAAGTGTCGATTATGTGGTTTTATTATATTTAGTCATTAGTATTTATTTTGTTAAGAATAATGTAGCTTGTAATAAGGTTTATTATGCTAAAAGTAAGAAATAGCATAATTACCAAAGTTTAGGGACTAGAAGTGAAACATTAGAAAAATAAAAGAAGAGAAGCTTTCTTCCCTCCCCTATAAATACCCCTCTTAATCACCACTAGAGGGTTAAGCCTTGTAATAATCTTTTCTATTTTTCCCTCCATTTTATATCATTTGAAATTTAAATACTTGCCTTCCTCTACTATTCTCTTTAAGCTTTCATTGATGGTCATGTATGATTCAAGATAAACAAGACCTAACAAGTGGTATCATATGCCATTAGAGAATTAGAGTGATTCGATTTGTAAGTTTTGTACACGTCCGAGAACCTCACGATGCAATTCGGTGAATTCGGTTGAGATTTTTAAGCTTTCGAGTAGTATTTTGGCAGTTATTTCGAGTATTTGCACGTTATCGAGTATTCTACTAGATTTGATTTGACGAATTCTTGTAGAGTTTGCATTTTCAGAAGTGTTTTATCATTCTCGAAAGAAGTTGTAGTAGTTTTAGATCATTTCTTTACATTTTCGGAAGTTTTTGTATCGTTATTAGTTTAGTTTCGGTAGAAAAAGTGTTGTAATAGATATATACGCATTTTTGGTTCTATCGAAAACGTATATTAGGTGCTTATTGATAAACTCGGTTGCCTATCGAGTTTCATAAGTATTCATACATTTTTTAGTTTTATCGAAAAGTGTGCATCAGGATTTAGTGAGTTAATCTCGGAAATATGCTTGCAAAGTCTTTAAAAATTACAAGTTCACAGTTGTATCTTGGATTGGGTTTTTGAAACACAAATTCAATAATTACTAAACTCGGAAATCAAATTCGGTTCTATCAAATTTGGTGATTTAAGTGTTTTGGATTATTAAGACATCATAAATTTCGGTTCAATCGAGATTGTGGTTCTTGTTCATCCATATCATAAAGATTTGTTCAAAATTCGGTTCTATCGAGTTTGATTAAAACAATTTTTTGAAATAAAACAAGTTAATCGATTTTTGATTTAGAGTATTTCCGAGTTTACTACGTTGTAAGAGTACCGAGTTTGATAGTATTCTTAGTCCGAGTTTTAGTTCTGTCCGAGAAGTGTACCGAGTTTCAGACTACTTGATATCCGAGAACAGTGTTGTTTGAATTTGATAACTGTTACCGAGTTTGGAATTTTTCTCACCAAAATCACT
Organism: Tanacetum coccineum; assembly: GCA_026074375.1. Taxonomy (NCBI): domain Eukaryota; kingdom Viridiplantae; phylum Streptophyta; class Magnoliopsida; order Asterales; family Asteraceae; genus Tanacetum; species Tanacetum coccineum. The sequence goes on from BQNB010010637.1 coordinate 39,688, forward strand.
CATTTTCGTCTACAAAGATCCAATCTTTTTTTGGGTAAAGGGTTTCCCCGGTACAATGTATTACTCCAAAAAAGCATTTAAGTACAATGGATGTAGGTGAAGTCCTAACATCACAGCCCGTTACATGAGCACAACCATGAACGCAATCACACGTGCAACAACCAAGAACATAACACAAGAGTGACATGCCACTCTTATGACTACCACGATAAGTTGAAAAAGTACAAGCAAACTAAAAATATATATAATGATGCCCGCGTTTCCAACAAAACAAAAATAAAGCACGCAAGCCCAGCTCACGTACAACTTCCAATAACATCTTCAAATTTGTCGTCTTCCCACCAAATATCTCCACAAATCTAGACGTACACCGAATCTAATTGTTACGAGGATCAGTGGGTACACATACCATACCGACCCTACATCCAATGACACCATTCGGCCACAAAATAACCATATAGCTTGTACACCATAAGTGTCACAAAGCCACGCAGCCACTACAACCCCACGTGTCTTTGCCTAATGGTACCATAAACTACAACCCCACATGTCTTTGCCTAATGGTACCATAAACAATACCCACCATTGTTATAAAATACATATCAACATATTAATAGGCAAGACTCCATACACACACACTTGAAACATGCAAAAACATTTCCAAGCTGTGACAAAAAACGTGTTTGAAACACGCAACTTCCCAAGTAGTAAAAGCTCGTTTCCGTCTTCAAGATCATATTGTACAATGGATGTACTATAGGAGCTCAACCACACCTGAACCATCAACCCTAAATCCCACTTTTAAGGTAAACAGCCACATGCCCAATAATAGAGCATCTTGAGCATACCGAGCAAAACATGTAGATGGGAGAATAAGCATGTAACATCTTCTACTTGTCTCGACACAACCAACATCCATATTAGCAACAATCACAAAATGTGACTTGCTGCTTCCAAACACCCCATCGTAATAGGGATAATAATCATGATCATACCATCATGATCACCGTCTTATGACCTTCAATATTAGACCCCATGAGTATCAAAACTCACGGCAAACAGACCATCCTAACTCTCCCAATAAACCCACGATCATCAAAAATAGAACACCCACGAATAACATACAATTTGTAGCTTCCAGTCCTATAGACCACCACACCAGTTCAATAGTATCATGGCACTAGTAAGTCACCCGTCAAATGTGAAGTATTATATTCAAGACAACATATAGTAACAATGACAAACCCACCATGCAGCCACCATTAAAACATGCAACAAACCAGAAAGATTTTTTAGGTAACAGTAGAAATCCTAAATAAAAATTAGGGTTTCCTTGATTTCGTCGCTGCCAAGGACGATTCCCAAGAATGAAACAATAACAACATATCGCCCAATCAAACAACAAGATCGATCATACTAGGTATAAGATATATCTTAATAAATGTGTTCGTGATAAGCACCACAAACCCTAGTAATCCACTGGCAACCAAACCGTTCCCAGCGTGGAATCGACCAAACCCATAATCAAGATCCACATAGAATAAAATCAATAGATATCAAGGATCGATTGTCACACATCATCCACAACGAACCCCAGAATGATATACCAAAGAATCAAAACCCTAAAAATTAGGGTTAAGGTAATCGTAATGGTGAAAAAGGACAGATCTATGGATGATTTCTATATATGTAGCCATTTAGATCCATCCGCACACCGCCTATAAGAACATACAACCTACTAAACACGATTGCATACCCATGAATCCATGTATCCTAGACGATGATCTGAACGAGGTAATCAATGGAATCCACAACGTGAATCCAAAGATACACCCATAAATAATCAGCATCGAGACATAAATTAATAGGTAGAGATACGCTTTAGAGGCTATTTTTATGCCGGAAAAGAGTGGTATAGGCGGCGCCGGAAATCAACCATGGATATCACCATTGATCAAAAATCCAATCTTTGAATCATAAAGACATGTCGGCATCCAAAACATCTCAACAATCCCTCGCTGATGTCGGTTTTGAGACTAGGCCTCCCATGCTTGAAAGGGGTAGTTATATACCATGGGCAAGTAGATTTAGAAGATATATAAATCGAAAGAGAGAAAACCAAAAATGGCTTAACAAAGCACTTGATGAAGGTCCTTATCAGTTTCAAATGTTTGTTCCTGCTGGTTCGACATTACCGACACTGCAGACTGCAGAGGATCTACAGGGTGATGAATTATTGCACTATGATGCTGAAATTAAGCTCATGAATCTGATTCTACTTTCTATTCCAAATGAAATTTACAACTCCGTAGATGCTTGCACTATGACCAAGGAAATGTGGAAAAGAGTTAAACGTCTGATAAGGGGCACTATTCAAAACCAAGTTGACAAAGAAACTCGTTTTACGAATGAATTTGATCAGTTTGTTGCTGAACTAGGGGAAGCACTTGTTTCTGTCTAAAACTGCTTTGCTCAGTTAATGAATGATTTGGAATGAAATAAAATGATTTTTCCAATTGTCACAGTTAACACAAATTTCTTGAATAGCTTGTAACCGGAATGGTTGAAATATGTCACCCAAGTTTGTCTTGCTAAACGTTTGACAGTGGATTCATTTGATGATCTCTTTGATTACCTTCTGCAATTCGAGAAACTGGTTAATGCATCATGGGCAAAGACGTTAGAAAAGTCTCATGATCCTTTGGCTCTAGTAGCACACACGAGTTCATCTTCCAGAAATACCTCATCTTATTATGTTACACACCCTACGTCTGCGGTTGATTATGACGATGAGTACCAGCAGGATGATGTTCAAACCAATTCTGAAGATCCCTTAGCCACTGCAATGTTGTTACTTGCTCGAGCCATTACTTAAAATTTCTCTAATCTAACAAATAATCATCTTCGTACTTCATCCAACACCAGAAACCAAGCAATTATTCAAGGAGATAGGGTGAATATTCAAAGCAGGAACTCTGGTAATACTGGAAGAAATACTAGATGTGCTTATGTTCAAAAGGAAGTTGTTGAGGGATCTAATGCTCAAAATGAGACCGGAAATGTTCAAAGGACTCTTCGAACTTCGTATTCAGGAAATACTTCAACTGTTCAATGCTACAACTGTAGTGGAAAAGGACATTATGCTAGGAATTTTCTAAAGCCAAGAGTTCGGGATTCAAAGTATTTCATGGAACAAATGTTGCTGGCAAAACAGGATGAAGCTGGAGTAATTTACCGACGAACATAATGATTTTCTCTTTGCTGATGCTTCAAGGATGGAAGAAATTAAAGAACTCAGTGCAAACATATGCTTAATGGCCAGGATTCAACCAGCCGATAATACTTCTGATGCTGGGCCAAGCTATGATTCTGCATTTATTAGTGAGGTACAATCTTCATCCATCAAAGATAATCAAGAACAAATGTATCCAACTCATACTAAAATTATTAACAGTACAATTGGTGATGATCAAATTGATAGCAATATTATATTTGATGAACCAAATGGAAATGTTAATAGTGGCAGTGTTGAAAAAGATACACATGTTCCTGACCTATATGCGTTAGAGCAACTAGCTAGAAATGCATATAAGGAAGCTGAGAAACAACAATTATTTGCTCAAAAAGTCCAACAACAAAACACGACTTTGACTAGTCAGCTTGAGTTGTATAAGGAAAGGGTTCGGGTTTTGGAAAACATCAAAGGGGATAACAATTATCTCAACGAATTTCTTGAGGCTGATAGACAAGCAAAACATTTTAATCAACAAGCTCAATCTCAATTTGTTCGTGATCGAGATATCATTCGAGATCTAGAAAAACAACGAGATAAATTAGATTTAGCTGTCACTGATTACAAGCGGAAAAATGAGGAACTTCAAAAGACTCATTTAATTTTAAAAAGACAAATGAGTGAAAATGAGGATCGTTATCATGACACTATTCTAGATCTCGAGGCCAAACTTAAAAAGAATGTTGATCTAATATTGAAACTTGGCAATTCCTTACAAGGAATGTTTATGCTTGGACCAAAGCCATTGTCTGTGTATGATTCACAATTAAAACATGGTTTGGGGTACCCGAATCCTTATACACTCAAGCAAGCAATTTCTTAATGTCCAAAGTTATATCTTGCCTCTAGTTTGAGTAATTCAGAAATTCCTTTGCATGTTAGAGATACTGAAGACACTCTTGACGATGCTTCCAAAAGTCAACAAAAAGTAAAAGAAAAAATAAATGATCCAATTGCTATTGCGAACAAACAAAATTGTTGGACAATTGATTACCAATAAATAAATGCTCTTTATAAAGACTTTGTTCCTCAAAAAGAGCTTTCTGCTGAGCAAAAATATTTTCCATATTCTTTTATTCCTTCGTGAAAGACCTTCAAATGCAACCTTTTTCCCCCCCCCTCTATCCCGGCATCAATGCCGAGTGAGTCACCTTTGATCATACAATTGGATAAAATGAAAAATTGTTTTCAAACGTTGTCTGAGTTAATTCAAAAGAATTGCAAAAGAGCAAGCATTTTTTACACATCTCCTGAAGAAATACAACTCAATGATTTTTGTCAAGATCAAGTCAAACCGATTGTTAACGAGTTGCAGTTCTATTTTGAATTCTTTAGGAAACTATTTCAAAGGGATATAAAAGAAATGAAAGAAGTTTTTGAGTCTACAGAAAGTGAACTTTGTGAAATAGAGAAGCAAAATGATTTTTTAAAAGATCAACTTGTGGAAGCATCCCTCAGGCATGAAGTAGAAATAAGTGTGTTGATAAATCATGAATGCGAAGATACTTCCCTATATGCTGGAATTGAACAAATCAAAAAGAATTCCATTGAGATTCAAGAGGGTTTGCAAGCAAAAATAAAAATTCTTGAAAAAGATGTTCAAAGATGTCAAAAGCAAAGTGTTGATTTTGAATTAAAGTTACAACATGAAAAAGAAAAACATAAATGGGAGTCAACTTTGAATAATAAAAACACAAATCCTCTTGATTACTCTTGGATTTCAAAGATGGAGAAACTTGATAATGAGAACGTGTCTTTGGAGTTTCAAGTGCAATCTTTGATAAAAGAACGAGACAATGTAAAATTAGAATATCAAAAGCTTTTTGATTCAATCAAAAAGACACGGTCTCAATCTCAAAAAGAAATGGATGAATTAATTGAACATGTCTCTGAGAAAACATATGCATATGGTGCTATTCGTGCTGAGAATCAGAATCTTTTAAGTACCATATCTGAGTTAAAAACTAGATTGGAAACTGTTGAAAAAGGTAAGTCTGTAAATACTAAGTTTGACATGACAAATGTTTCTCAAAATCTTCTTTGTGTCACACCGCTAAACAAACAAGTTTTTCAAAAGAAAACGGTTGTTTCAAAGACAAAAGAAAAACATGTAGTGTCAAAACCAGTCACTTTACAGACTTCACCTGACAAACAAAGAGGGGCAAATTCAAACAAAAATGTCATAGTACCTGGAATGTACAGAGTTGTCACAACACAAGAATCACAAACAAATGAAGCTAAGAGTGATTTATCTTCTACAGGAATGAATGCTGCATCTAGGTTAGAAACAATGAATAAGATTCACATAATCAAGAATAGTGTCTTAGCTAACTCTAAGAATTTAGAAAAGAAAGTAGCAATTTATGTTAGGAAAAATAAGCAAACAGATAATACATCTGCAAATGTTATCTCAAAGAAATAAAATGTAAATGATGTTAATGTTGCAAAGGCTGCTAAAGCGAAAACTCTGTTATATGTTTCTTGTATACAAAATATGCTTATTCCATGTCATGATAAATGTCTTGCTAAATATAAATTGAATGTGCATTCGAGTGTTCGTAGAGACTTATCCACTAATTCTAGAACACTGAAAGAGCAAAATCTTTAGACCATACTTATGTTAGTACTAAGACTAGGTTTTCTGAGAAGTTGACACAATCTAAGTCTTTAGATACTACTTCTGTAGTCTCCAAACCTAAGATTGATGTAGAAAGTGCCTCAAAAGCTAAACATAAGGTCTCTAGTGTTTCTAAGACAAAGAAATGAAATTTAAGAGATAACTTTTCAAGCATATACATGAAGAACAAAATTCGAACAAGTCGAATTTGGCAAAAGTGGTTTGAATCACAACCAAATGTTGTTTGGTCTCCCGTTAACACAACTCCGAATGTTCATAATAGTCGTTCATCTGTGAAATCATCAGGTCTTGTTAAGAAATGGGTAGTCAAATTGCCCACTTGTCCATGTGTTGGTTCTTCGTGTATTGCAGGTAGTCCAAATCATTTTGTGGATTGTTGACAGTGGTTGTTCAAAGCATATGACGGGCGATCGATCACTGCTGAGAAATTTCATTGAGAAATTCATGGGCACCGATCGCTTTGGAAATGATAATTTTGCAGCAATCACAGGCTATAGCGATTATATACAGGGCAATATCACTATTTGTCATGTATATTATGTTGAAGGTTGGACATAATCTCTTTAGTGTTAGGCAATTTTGTGATGGTGATTTAGAAGTGGCTTTTCGTTCCAAGACATGTTACGTGCGAAATCTGAAAGGAGATGATTTGCTCATAGGAGGACGCGAATTTAATTTTTATACTATCTCTATTTCTGACATGGTTGCTTCTTCTCCTGTTTGTCTGATGTCCAAAGCAACTTCAACAAAGTCATGGTTATGGCACCGTCGACTCTCACATCTTAATTTTGGAACCATAAACGATCTTACTAGACTTGACTTAATTGATGGTCTTCCAAAGTTCAAATATGGAAAAGATCACATATGTTCTGCTTATGAAAGAGGAAAAAGCAAGAAAGCTTCTCATCCACCCAAATTGGTTCCAAGTGATCACTCTAAATTGGAATTACTTCATATGGATTTATGCGGTCCAATGAGGGTAGCTTCGATCAATGGAAAGAAGTATATTCTTGTGATAGTGGATGATTATTCTCAATATACATAGGTTTACTTTCTTCATTCGAAAGACGAAACTCTAGAGATTATAAAGAAATTCATTGCTCAAGCTCAACTGAATTATAAAGCCAAAGTTTGCAAGATTCGTACTGACAATGGTACTGAATTCAAAAATGCAACTCTTAAAGCTCATTATGAAAAGTTAGGCATCATGCAACAATTTTCAACTGCTCGTACGCCTCAGCAAAATGGAGTGGTTGAAAGACGTAATCGTACTCTTGTTGAGGCTGCTAGAACAATGCTTATCTTTTCTCGATTACCTGAATTTCTTTGGGCTAAAGCGGTGGCTACAACTTGTTTTACTCAAAATCGATCAATCATTCATACATGACATAACAAAACACCTTATGAGCTATTACGCGGATGAAAGCCGAATGTTGAGTATTTTTATGTGTTTGACTTATTGTGTTATCTAACAAATGACCGAGATGATCTTGGAAAAATGAAACCAAAAGCAGACATTGGAGTTTTTATCGGTTATTCAAAAACATCAAGAGGGTTTCGAATCTATAACCGACGCACCAAAAAGATTATGGAAACCATTCATGTCAAGTTTGACGAGCTTACAACTATGGCTTCTGAACATGACTATTTAGAACCCGTGTTCTAACGATTCAATAATAATACTTCATCAGCAGACACATTGAATACTCCATTCAAAGAAGATTTGGATAATTTGTTCGGTCCAATGTTTAAAGAATATTTTGAGAAGAGGTCTTTTGATACACCCATCAATTCCGCTGCACAACTGACTCAATTTCATGAAGACTCATCTTCCATATCTTCGATCATTGTTGAAGAACATGAGGCTCCTCCCATTGAAACTACATTTGACGAACAAACTTCTCCAATTTCTTTAACAAACGCTGATGAAGTCAATCAAGAAGATTCTGCTAATTTTAATGGCAAACTGGATTTTGTTCCATATAATGCTTCAAGTCATGAGGAAATTAAATCCTCTACGGCTGCTCTAGAACCATCAAATGTGCAGAATTTTCACCAAGTACAACCCTAAACTCACATTTGGACAAAAGATCATCCTCTAGACCAAGTTATTGGTGACATATCCAAACCTGTAATGACACGTCAAAGGATTCAAATAGATTCTGAGGTTTGCATGTATGCATTAACCATCAGCATTATCGAACCAAAGAATATCAAAGAAGCTATGGCAGATCACAGTTGGATTGAGTCCATGCAAGATGAGTTGAATCAATTTTAGAGACTACAAGTTTAGGAACTCGTTCCACATCCATAAGGAAAGAATATTATTACTCTCAAATGGATCTGGAAGAATAAGTGTGATGCTGAAAATATTGTGGTTCAAAACAAAACTCGTCTTGTGGAAAAAGGATACAGGCAGGAAGAAGGAATTGATTTTGAAGAGTCATTTGCTCCTGTTGCTCGCCTTGAGGCCGTTCGGATGTTTATTGCTTATGCTGCTCATAAGAATATCACCATCTTCCAAATGGACGTCAAAACGGCTTTTCTCAATGGTCCATTGAAAGAGGAGGTTTATGTCAGCCAACCTGAAGGGTTTATTGATCCAGAATTCCCAGATCACGTCTATAGGTTGAAAAAAGCTATACGGTCTTAAGGAAGCACCTCGTGCATGGTATGACAAATTATATTCTTTCCTAATTGAACATGGGTTTACTAAAGGTATTGTTGACCCGACTTTGTTCACATGAAATCACGAGAAAGACATATTACTTGTTCAAGTATATGTTGATGATCTTATTTTTGGATCGACAAATCCAAATTTTTCAAAACATTTTGCAAATCTAATGAAAAATAATTTTGAAATGTCAATGATGGGTGAACTAAAGTTCTTTCTTGGACTTCAAGTTCATCAATCTCCCCGTGGCATATTCATAAGTCAGTCACAATATGCTATTGAGTTGTTAAAGAAACACGGTCTAGATGAGTGCGTCTCAATGAGCACACCTATGTCAATTGAGAGACTGTATGCTGATTTACAAGGCACTCATACCGATCAAACGACTTATCGTCATATGATAGGAGGGCCAATGTACCTAACAGCAAGTCGGCCAGACATTGCTTATGCTACTTTTGTATGTGCTCGCTATCAAGCACATCCTACAGTTAAACACCTTAAAGAGGTTAAACGGATCTTTCGATACCTAAGGCAGTCCTACAACATGGGACTATGGTATCCGAAAGATTTCGGATTTGAACAAATTGCATATTCAGATGCGGACCATGCAGGATGTAAAGATGACTGTAAAAGCACATCAGGAGGATTGCAATTTCTAGGTGAAAAGCTCGTGAGCTGGATGTAACAACCTGAGTTTCAGGTCAACGTCTATCCTTAGCTAAGATAGTTATTTTTAATTACGTAAATAATTATAGTCGTTATGCTATACGTGGTTGATGAGAAGTTCCATTTATTGGTGAATTTCATTTTGTGATTTAGTTTCTATTTGTTTTTAGCATTTAAGAAAGTCAGAAAATTTTATTTTATTGCTCCGAGAGCGTAAATATGTTAATTTTGTATTTTTCGTTGTTTCCCCGAGTTTTTGTGAAAACCGTGTTTAAAGGTCATGTTTTACGAGGTTTAACGTTTTAATAAATGTTTTAAACTATATTTAGTGGGACAGAAAAATTATTTTAAAAAATTTATACAAACGTGGTGTGACTCGTGTTTTTGGCCGAATGTTATTTATAAAAAGGATGACTTATACTAGTTTTAAAAGAGATGGAGTATGGAGGGACTAGTTTTGCCAATATATCAAAGTCTATTTCTATAAAAGGAAGCCTAATACTTCCATTTCACTCTTTAGCAAAAAATTTCACTTTTCTTGTCTCCCTTCTCTCTTGTGCGTTCGAACACACACACACACACACACACATACACACACACACTAAATTCATTGTCAAAAATTCATTACTTACATGCAATTAAATTCGTTTATACCATATTAATTCTTGTTCAATCCTCTATAAACCCCATTAAGAAAACCTTACATGCAATGAGTATTTAAGAAGTTAGGTTTTTGATCAATTTCTATTAATTTGGTGTATAAGGAAGTGTTTCTAGTAGCAGATTGGATTGGTTAGTTTAAGAGAGAGTTTGATTTGAAAAGGTTTGGTTTTTGTTGGGGGTTCGTTCGTATGTTTGGTCAGGGGGAACCATAGTCAAGTCATGTTCTATGCTTTGTAAGTGTTTACTGTTGTTATTTTGTTGATTAATTAGATGATTATTACATTATGTAATTCTAGCTAGTTGATTCAAGTGCAAAATGGGTTTGAAAGTATTTCAATATGAACATGTGTTTGATAGTTTTGGTACATGTTTTTAGGCTAGTTAAACTTGTTGGAATGGATGGCTTTTTGGTAAAAAATGAGTTTTGGTATGACTTTGTGTTGACCAGAAAGTTTGACTTGACCATAGCGTGTCGAGAAAATTTTGAAATCTAAATTAGGCTTTTGAATATGATAAAGGATGTTCTAAGGTCCGTTTTGATATAAGATAGCCTTGACAACTCCCCCCCTAAAAAAACAAAAAAAAACAAAGATTTTTAAGCCGAGTCAAGATTGGGTTATTTTGGATAAAAATCAACTACAAAGTATGACTTTTTGAAAGTCTAAACTTGCGTATACCTTTGAATATAGTTTATAACAATCAAAGGATTCGTAATGTTAGTTAAACTAGGATGAAACTATAAGTTTGGGTTATATTATCTTTACTTTCGGCAAGCTTGTTAGGATCACATAAATGGACCCGAACAAAGAAGCTTCGGTCACTCGAAGATACAAGACAAAAGTCTAGTTCGTTTGTTGCAAGACAAAAGTCTAGCTCGAAAGACAATGTTAATTAATGTTTATTATGTATACGGGCCAAGATGTAAAAAGCCCAAAAGAAAGCCCTCAAAGGCAAATCCTAGTTAGTATAAATACACCTAGTTTAGTCAAAATTAGGTTAGCTTCTCCATCATTTATTTTTCATCTTTAGGGTTTGTAGCAACTTTTTGTTTCTTTCAATCAAAAGTTCTTTAATGTTTAATCTTTTGTGCTATTGATCTTGTGATTAATCCATGGAATGATCTAGGGATCCTACAATTGGCATCAGAGCACAGGAGCGATTCGTGTGTGTGGTTTGCTGATTTGGTAGTATCATCAAGACAAATCAAAATATAAACACCAAAGCAAACACAACACTTATTGCTAAAACGATCCTTATAAGATTCACTAAAACGACAAACGGCTAGAGATTCGGATTACGATGACAAGTGTTCACGAAGTTGATTTGGTATCCCTTATTTGAGATTGAAGTTGGATTTCACGAAGGCGTCTACTTATTTCATCATCGTGACTTTCTTCTATTTTCTATCGATTAATGACTTGCTTGAACGTATACAGCAGATGATTAAGACTTGAATTATCTAGTTACCAGCAGTCAGGGGTGGTTGGTTGCAGACCTGGTTAACTATCACTTAAAGGAGTTACGTTGTAGTACTCAGTGTCACACGCAGAAGTCGATGTGGATATTTTCAAGAGGTGTTGTACTTCTTATACTTATGCGGTAGGGTATAGAGTACGTATAGATTTAATCTTGCATCGTTCTTCAATCACAACAGTGCAAGCTTAAGTAACAAATTTGGGGGATTTCACTTCATTTTCAAGTTTGGTATATCGGGTTTACTTCACAAGTGATCACAACAATAGCCGACAGAATACGAGGTTGGTAAAGCAAGCCAAAGAGTTTAAAGGTTGAGATGTAATCAGCAATTCTCACTGCATTTCAAGACAAAGGTACTTCACAGTCTAAGCCAAATTCTCAAGGTTCTTCAACGACATTCATATACAAGACCTTGATTATACCAAGTTTTCTTGATTCTTGCTTCATCTCCTCTACGGTTTCTGAAGACAAGAGAGTAATGCTTTGTTTGGATCTCAAGATTTGTGCTTAAGACAAGAACTTCTCGAGTATATGGGCGTACACGACAATGATGCTTCCGAGAGTTCGCAACCATCATGGGGGAAAATGTGTACATCCGGGACTTAGTTGACTTTGATGTTACCGTGTCAACTTCCAGGGGGAAGTAGTGTAGACTACTTTACTTAGTATGGTTTATGAAGTATTCTGCATACGTGAGAAGAATTGTTGCTGATTTCTCGCATGCACCCCCGAACGAATATTCACCAAGCCCTAATGACAAGAAGCAGGAGTATTTGGTGTGGTTTGACTTCTACAAATTTCCGCTGTGCACGTCAATGACAAGTAGAAGATTGTTCAAGCTACTTCAAAGTTTCAGAATCTGCTTAAGATAGGGATGTTGGTTTGGGGGGAAGCTGATTCAGAAACTTCGCCAAAAAGGAGTCTATGAAGAAAGCTTTTCAAGACATGCTGCATGCACAATGGGTCTAGCAGTATTAAATTTTTGTAGCAGTACTAGTTTCTGCTGCTTGACTAAAAGGATTTTGTCTAGCAGTATTAACTGAAAATATGCCAGTTTTAGTTAGTACTGTTTTTGGAACAAACTTGTTTTGGTGATTCAATCTTTGCACATTGTTCCACACTAGTCATTTTTGAAAGTTACCCATACCCTTCTGTTTGTTTAATTTCAACCTGCTTACCATTCTTTTCTCATGAAAATCACAAACACTATTAAGATGGCTAAAACTACCACATATAAAACAAGCCTTTTTAGTGAATCTAAATCCCAACCTAGCTATGTTTGACAGTAAACCATTCCATAAACTCTTGTCAACATTTAGGACTTGGAACTACCATTTTTTGTTCTTTAAATAGTTTCCCCTTATGAGTTTTTACATGCTTATATATATAACAAAAGCAAAACTAGGTTTTCCTATTCTTTTAAAGGTTCCAATCACATATTCATCATCACTGTCTACTCATAGTCCCATGATAGAGCATCATGACCAAAAAACCCCTTTTAGGTGACTAACAACTTTAGGTTCAACTACAACTGGTTCAGGCACAGATTCAAGTGTTTCTACACTAAAAATGTTTACATGAGTCAAATCACTAGCCTTAGCATCAGACTCCACTAGTTTTAGAGACTATTTTGGGGATCTTAATTTTAAAATTTGACTCATCTATTCCAAAATCATATTTAGGAGGCATGTAGTTTCCTGTCATTGGAGGAGGAACTGCATGCATTCCTTCAACTTTTACAAATCTATCATATACAGGACTATCTTCTACATCACTTGACCTACTGGCAAATACACTTTCAAGAACTTGTTTTTTATAACTTAAGACACCTTTATGTATTTGATTTCCATACCCAAGCCTAGATTTGTCCCTAGTACTCATCTGACTATTTAGCGGTTTACTAAGGCCTTTAGAAGAACGTTGAAAAATTCTCAAGTTATGGTTTTAATTCTTCTTTTTCTTTTACAGCTTCTGCTAATAGTTTCTTATGATATGTGAGCACATCAGTTTTATCATCTAAATCAATTTTCATAAATCTAATCTTTTCCTTATACCAAAGTTGATTTTTCTAATGAGCAACTAATTAAGCCTATACCTTTTTTAAAGCTTGAGTATAGGCTTGAATTTCTATACTAGCATCACCAAGTTGTTCTCTTTGTTCATCATATAATTTTTTAAGTTTACATAAGATATCCACACATTCTGTTTGAACACATGTTACCATCAGTGTCGAGCCTGAATTGCTTAAGCCATCAAAGCAAAGTTTCGCTTGCTCATCCCTCTGCAGACAAGTCCAATCAACACTTCCCCATCAAGAGTTACTAAAGCTTTAGGTTTTCCTCTTGTTTTCCAGGATCCTCCTCCCATTGTCTTTTGCTTTATATCTAGTGTTCCCTGCATCTCTCCTTTTGCTTTCTTGATTTCCTTTTGATCTGCACTCTCTAGCAAAGTGCCATGTGTTATGGCAATTGAAGCACTCAACCTTGGTCTTGCCAAAGCCAACTGGTTCCTTGACAGCCATCAAATTGCAGCCTTCTGATTCTAATAAGCTTACATTTCAAAAAGGTAATTTTCACCTTAGTGGAGGTTTTTCATTCATATAATCCTCCACTGCTTGAGTCCTAAAAAGACTTCTTGGGAGCAGTTTAGCAGCAATATAGCTACTGCTTTTATTTTCCTGTCAACAAACAGAACTTTTAACTTCTCAAAATTCATCTTTGAAGCAATGGTAAAGAATTTGGATAACCCTCATAAGTTTTTGATTTATCCTAGATTTATCCAAATTTGTTTAAACAGGTAAAGGAGACTTCTACAAACCCACACAAGAACCTATCCCACTCCTGTACTTACACAGAAAGTTTTTAGTAACATGAAGCGAGTTACAAGGGGTTATTCTGGTGAAGACATTCCTTTATTTCCTCCATGATCATTGCACCTGAAACGGACCAGGAAGCAAGTAAAGACCTAAGAAACTTCTGATTGGCATCTTCAGTGGAGACACCTGCACCATGAATCTCAAGTTGACTCAGAAGACTCTGAAACCTGTCATAACCTTTGTGCAATCCTTCTGAGTTGGATACAGAAAAGCTTTCAAATTGTTGCTTGAGAATGTATTTCTGCATCTTCTTAGATTCATCATTGCCACCAAATCTGGATTTGATAGCTTCCCACATCTCTTTAGCATCAGTCATTTTGTGAAATTTTGCTAAATGGTCTTCTGGTATAGACATGAGCAAGGTAGTCCTTGCTTTTCTTTCTCTTTCTCTAGCCAAAATCTCTTCAGCAGTTTTAGGAGGCAAAACCCTTATTTGTCCATTTGTATCTGTTGAGACTTGTACTGGACCATTTCCCTTTTGTATGACTTCCCATATAGGATAGTCTGTATGCCCCAAGTAATGTTCCATTTTCATGGCCCATATGTCATACTCACCTTTCTTCAGAATAGGGAGTTTAATGGTTGACAGAGTGTGAGGGGCTTGTTGTGTAGGTGTAACTGGTGGTGGTGGTGGTGGATTATCATCATGAAATTCATCTTCTCCTGCCATTGAATAGATCTGAAAGGTAAAGGTTTATAACAGATCTGTTTTGATTCTTCTTACTCAGAGTTTCTCAACAAGCTCTGATACCACTTGTTGATCCCAGTCTGAATAGATCTTTCTAGCCTGTTAAGGGTGGTAGTCAATCTGGATAGATCCAAACTAACTACAAGAGAAACAATGACTATGAACAATATAAGTTATGCGGAAACTAACTTATACTGCTAAGAAGAACAATGAATAAAACAGAACTTTGATTACTATTAATCTGCTAGGTTACAGAATACTAACTATAAATATTTGTGAAACTTGTATATCTAACTAGTGCCGTAGGGTTCCTTTTATACACCAAGGAAACCCTAATGGGCTTACAAAACGCGTTAAGTGATCATGCATATCTATTCCTAATATATCTCATGCATATCACTTAAGCAGTACTATCTATATATGCTAGCAGTACTAACTTACTACTAACAGTACTAACTCTACTACCAGTACTAACATATATACTGGCAGTACTAACTAACTAATACTAACAGTACTAACTCAGGAAAACATAATTCCTAACAATCCTCCCCTAAACATGATGTTCACTTGTTAACCTTCATGTTTCTTCAGTTTGAGCTTTTTGAACACCTGGAGGATGTATCCAAACACACTGCTACTCTTTAATCTTCTCTTTGATGAACTTGAGCTCTTTTGTTACTTTGTAATCTTGAAATTCTTTAGCTTCTAGTCTTTGTCATCATCACAGCATCTCAGCAACTCAGCAACACCAACTAAGTTGGCCTTGTAGTTTTTGGCAAACTACCAGCCATAAACGAATTTGATATTTCTTTACCAGTAGCCGTTTGCTCTAGAATAGCCAATGCTTCATTGTAATAGCATGGTGCATTAATAACCATATAGTTTTGAGTAAACTATCAACTATCAACGGATTTGAGAAGTCTTTACCAAGAGCCGTTTGCTTTGGACTAGCCAACTCTTTACTGTGAAGCATGGTGAGTTGTGAACTATATAGTTTTTGGCAAACTATCAGCCATTAACGGATTTGAGAAGTCTTTACCAGAAGCCGTTTACTCTAGACTAGTCAGTTCTTGATGTCTGTTAGACATGGTGAACTGATGACCATTTATTGTGTGGTGATGAAACCAACACTTAAAGATCCTTCTCTCATCTATCATGGCTTCCAGCTTCATCAATCTGCTTCTGAATGAATATAAGCAGATCATAAGCACTATCACTTACAGACTCAGCTATCAACTTCAAAGACATCATCCTCTCAAGTATTTCCTTTGTGAGTGGGCATCTCCTTTCTGCAAGCATATAAATCTTAGTACCATCTTCCAGTGTTAAAGTATGAACCCTATAATTTTCATAGAAATCCCAGCTCTTAAGATTCTATCCTTCTTGATTCTGCCAGAGTTCATCTTCTACATTTGCCTCATACATTATCCTTAAATCTCCCCAAAGAACTAGATCTACACCTTCTGGTGTAGTTGTTTCAAACCTCTTTTTCACCAGATTATATAACTCCACAAGATCCAGTCTATCAAACATTATCACCATCTCAGAAAAGGTTTTAATCCATCTAGAACTTCCATCAGATCTAAAGATCCTGTAGTAGATGCACTCTGCTCCATGTTTGTCAAAATGATAGAATTTTGATTCCCAGTTAATGATTGAAAATCTCTTCTCCAGGACTTTAAAATCTATTATGCATTCTTCATCTGGAACTATCTTCAAAAAAGTCTTTAGATGCCCTTCTTCTTCAAGGTCAGAATTTGTCTTCTTTCTCTTTGACTGTCTTTTCATTCTTAGACCTCCTTTTCTCTTCTTTGAAGCATCTGTACCTTTCTCACTGCTTTCTACTGCATCTTTCTTTCTCTTTTCATCCTTTTTAGAATTATATTCATTATCACTATCAGCATGTGTTGGCTTCCTTTCCTTCTTTCTTGCTGTCATCTTTAATACTTTACCAGGTGTTTTCCTGGTACCCTGCTCAGCTGCTTCTTGCTTAACTTCCACCTTAGTACTGTCAGGTTCTTTAAGAACCTTCTCCACATGAACACCAGCTGCCTTTTTATTCATCTTCAGAATCATTCTTCCATCCTCCTCAGACCCAATAGGCATAAAGTTTGCAGCTCTTTCTTTTTCATTGATGTATAGGGCCTGAATCTCTTCAAGAGTCCTTTTGTTCAACTGACTATGTTTAAATCTACCTGTATGTTTAAGATAGGTCATCATCAGACTTCTCAGTTGAGTTCTTGTTGGAGGTTTGTTCTTGATAGCAACAACTCTTTCTTCTACTAGTTGCTTCTTTCTTCTTTCAAAGAATTCTGCTAATAGCTTTGCTCTTTCATCCACAGTGTACTTCTCCTGTTCTTCATGAGTCAATCTGACTGCTAGTTCATGAGCAACATCTATTCTTGCTTGAACTTCATCATACAAGTTTTCAATGTAATCCATATATGCTTTTTCTTCTCTCTGTCTTTCCCTTTCCATATCTTCTTGCAACTCTACTTCCAACTGCCTAGAAACCTCTACATCTCTAGCAACCTGAGCAGCATCAAAATCACTTCTAGTCATCTTCTTTGCAGGCTCAGGTTCTTCTAAAACACATTTGCCTTTGTCTTTTGGATCAATGAATGGGAGTGGCTTCAGGGTTAAGACTGATCTTGCAGGTCTGACTAATTCCTCTATATCTTTAAAGACAACACCTTTAGCTTTGTTATCTTTCATCTTAACCAAGGTGTCTGCAAGGGTCATCTCTTCATCATCAAAGATTTTTATGGTTGTTGGAGGAGTTGATGGATTAGTAGTACCAATTTCTTGCATAACATTACCAACATCTGGCCTAGCAGTACTAATTGTGCTACCTCCCTTTTCACCACTTCCCTTGTCCTTAGTAATTACTTCAGTATCAGCATCTAAATTAAGTTCCTTAGTCTCATTGCTTTGCCTCCCCTCATTCACAGCTTCCTCTGTTTCCATGTCGTCCATACCATGAGCTAAATCATCATCAAGATCATCAAAAACACTATCATCCATAGTTGATTTTGGTTTGGCATTTTTCCTCCCCTGTTTGGGTACAAACTCCTTCTGACCTAACTTTTTCTTCCTTGATTACCTAGACACATTCCTTAACCATGCTTTGTGGTGTGAGATGCTAGGCTTACACTTCTTTTCCAGCTTTTTGATTCTAGTTTTCAATTTAAGAATCTCTACAGCCTGAGCATCCTTGGAAGTCTCCAAAGCAAGAACCAATAAGAGCGTAATTGATATAGCTGCGTGTAAGAAAATCCACTATCTCATAGAATTAAGTATTCTCTTCTATCTTCTCTAAGTATACGATCATCTTATGTTTAGCGCAAGCTTCAAGAACAGCCATGGAAGAGTGATTGAGGATTATCGGTGATGTAGAAGGATTAAGGTTTATGATTTGAGAACTTGAGAGATAGATTAGGTAAGTGAATTGTGCAATTTGAAATGGTTTATATAGGGTGAGAAAACCCAATGGCGAAGAAATCATTACCATTTACACCTTAGACCCCTAGCAGTATCTATCCTAACGGTAACCCAGCGGTACTAACTTTTGCCTGGCAGTACTAAGTTTTGGTCTGGCAGTACTAAATTTTTGCCTACCAGTATTAACCAAAACTGGCAGCACTAACTAACTTAGTACCATATGTAGCTCTCAATCCTCATTCCAAAGAATATAATGAACCTCAAATAATTATTACATCATCTAAACTCCATCTATAAACTAAAAATCATTTTACAAACTGTATAACAAATCAACCTGCCATTTTGCCTCCCCTAAACTAATGTAGCTATAGGTTGATCATTCCAATGTTAACAATTAAGAAACTGAATCTGCTAACATCAAAAGCTTTGGTTAAAAGATCAGCCACATTATCATCAGTGTGAATCTTAAGCACCTGGATAAGCTTTTTCTCATGCATCCCTAATGAAGTGGTGCCTAATCTCAATATGCTTTGTTTTGGAGTGAAACACTGGATTCTTTACAATGTAGCTTGTGCTTTCATTATCAATGTAGATCTTTATGTTCATAAAATTGAACCCATAGTCTAACAATTGATTCTGAATCCACAATACTTGCCTACAGTAGTTGGTAGCAGCAACATACTCTGCCTTTGTAGTAGAAGTAGCCATAATTGTTTGCTTCTTGCACTGCCATGAGATAAGTCTCCTGCCAAGAAATTGACAACCTCTTATTGTGGATTTCTTGTCAAGATTTGCTCTAGCATAGTCACTATCAGAATAGGCTTCTAGGTCAAATGATGACACTCTAGGATACCAAAGGCCCATTTTGGGTTTGCCTTTAAGGTACCTACTTGAGGTACCTAAGATCCTCCTTCGCATCATGAAGATGTTGTGGGTTTGTGGAGGAGTTACCTAAAAACCTAGAGCAAGCACAGACTTCATACATAATTTCAGGACTAGAATCAGTCAAGTACAATTAAAGAGCCAACTCAGACTCTATAAAGATGTACATCCACATCAACAGCTTCTTCATCCTTGATCAAGGGCTTATGGGTCTCAATTGAAGTGCTGGTAATCTTCACACTAGCAAAATCAAACTTCTTCAGGATCTCTACAACATACTTATCCTGACTTATGAAAATACCATCTTCTTTCTGCTGGACCTGTAATCCAAGAAAGAAGGTGAGCTATCCTATAGAACTCATTTGGAATCTGCTCTTCATCAATGCATCAAATTCATCACACCAAGACATATTTGTAAAACCAAAAATAATATCATCTACATAAACCTGGACTAACATGATATCATTCCTGTCCTTCTTGACGAAAAGAGTCTTGTTAATGCTTCCTCTTCTGTATCCACTCTTCAATAAGAAAGTAGATAAAGTAGCATACCAGGCTCTAAGAGCTTGGTGTAAACCATACAGAGCTTTTACAACTTTGTAGACCTTCTTAGGGAACTTGGGATCTACAAAACCTGGAGGTTGAGACACATACACCTCCTCATCAATTGTACCATACAAGAAGGCACTCTTCACATCCATCTGATAAACTATGTATCCCATATAAGAAGCAAAGGCCAAAAAGATCCTGATGGCTTCAATCCTAGCCACAGAAGCAAAAACCTCATCATAGTCTATCCATTCCTTTTGTCTATATCCTTGGGCAACCAACCTTGCCTTATTTCTAACTACAACACCTCTTTCATCCTTTATATTCCTGTAAACCCATTTTGTCCTAATTACCTTCTTCCCAAAAGGCAAGTCAACCAGAATCCAAACTTTTTGAATCTTGAATTGCAGCAGCTCTTCCTGCATAGCATCAACCCAACTTTCATCTTTAAGAGCTTGAGATATCTTCTTGGGTTCAATCTAAGAAAAGAAGCAAGAAAATAAACTGTGCTGGAAATCCTTATGATTATTTCTTCACTGCTTTTGAATATAGCTAACAAAAGCATGAGCCCTAGAACTTTTGCTCACTTTGCTCCTTGTCTGAACTGCTGAGGTTGGATCTCTAAGAATTTGAGTTGTAGGATGAATGGAGTGTATCCTTAATGTGGGAATAGGACTAACATTCACAGTGGTTTCTAAATTAGTAAAGTCAGCCACTGCACCCTCATCATCATAAAATGCATTGGTAAAAATCCCATCACTTAGATTGTCATAAATCTCCTCAAGAGCAGGTATTTGAGAATCATCTTGGTCATTGTTGGTTAGATCAGGTCCACCAGCACTAAAAACTCTTAAAGGACTGGCAGTACTAATCGGTGTGCTAATAGTATTAACTATGTTAGTACTGGTAGCTCTAGCAGCTCCTGCTTGAAGAGGCAAATCCTCAGTACATTGAGCAAACTCCTTTCTAAAATCTTCAGCTGCATCATTAGCCTCCTTTTCTTGTCTTTTAGGCCTTTCAAGCTCCTCCAAAAAGGATTGATCTTCCTGATCTTTTGGCTCCTCATTTATCTTTGGACTAGTATCCCCATTAGGATTTTCATCTCCATTCTTTGCTTCTGAGCTCTTGACTATTGAAGTATAAGAAGACCATAATGGCAGTACAAAGTATTTTAAGCAGGTTCAGCTTCCATTTCAGAGTTTTCTACATCAATATTATCTTGTATACATACACTATGATTAGCTTCTTTTGGACCTGCTGTTTTGTTAGCTTTATTCTCTGCAGTAACAGGCTGATAGTTCATTGAATCAGTTAAATAATCAAGATCAAACAGTCAATTAGGTCCTTTCCCTGCAACATTAGGTTTATTTTCTAAAAAGTTTATATACAGGTTTTCTTCAACCCTCTTGGTTTCTAAATTGTATACCCTAAAAGCCTTACTATTTAGAAAATACCCAACTAAAAACCTTCATCAAACTTTTCTTCAACTTGCCCAGGTGGTCAATGGTATTCAAGATGGTCACATGGCACCTAAAAGGTCTTATATAGCTTATGATTGGTATTTTACCAGTTATAAGTTCATAAGGTGTCTTGTTTTGAGGCTTGGTCACTAATACCCTATTAAGGACATAACAAGCAGTACTAACTGCTTCAGCCCAAAAAGTGTTAGGTAAAAATGAATCTGCTAGCATTGTTCTAGCAGCCTCAATTAGGGTCCTGTTCTTCCTCTCAGCAACTCCATTTTGTTGTGGAGTTCTGGCATTACTGTATTCCCTCTTGATCCCTTTTGACCCACAGAATTCAATAATGTCCCTGTTCTTGAATTCTGTACCATTATCACATCTAATAGTTTTAACCTTTTGATTTAATTGGTTCTCAATTTGTCTTATAAAGTCCTTAAGGATTCCACTAGTTTCATCCTTAGTTCTTAAAAAGAACACCCAACTAAACCTGCTAAAATCATCAGTGATAACAAGGCAATAAGTCTTATGGTTTATGCTCCTTACAGATGTGGGTCCAAATAAGTCCATATGTAAAAGCTGTAAAGGCTGACTAATAGAGCTCACTACTTTGGCCTTACAGGAGGCCTTGTGTTGCTTTCCTTTCTGACAAGCAACACATGTGTGGTCATTTTGAAAAATCTTTGAAGGTAAACCTCTTACAAGGTTTCCCTTCACAAGTTTGTTTAAAATTTTAAAATTTACATGACCTAGCCTCCTATGCCATTTGTTAGATTCATCAACTGTGGCCTTTTCAATCAAACAAGCTAAACCTCTAGTAGGAACAATGTTCTCTAGGTTGAAACTGTACATATTATTTTGTCTGGGGACTCTAATTAATACTTGATTTTCATCAGGCAACTTAAAGTCAGGAGACAACACAAGACATTAAGAGTCTGTGAAGAGAACTTTGTTCTTCTTGTCACATATTTGTGACACAGAAAAGAGATTAAATTGCTTTAGTTCTTTCATAAAGTACACATCCTCAAAATCTAACTTTCCAGTTATTATTTTACCTTTACCAGTTATATGACCTTTACCTCCTCCAAAAGCTATAGGGCCACCATTATAGTCTTGATATTCAACAAGGTAGGCTTTATTCCCAGTCATGTGCCTGGAACATATACTATCAACAATTCCTTTGTTCTTTAAAGCTTTTTGTGGATCATCCTGCACATCAAATAAGAGAAATTAGTTTCTCTTAGGGACCCAAGCCATTGCTGACTTGGATCTGCCTAGTGGATCTTTAGAATTGACATTTTTACTAGAGTTTGATCCACTATTGTATTTGGAGACTTTGTTCTAGTAGTGTCTTTTGGATCTCCAATTACAACCTGCTGAGGCCATAACAGTGTTTCCTTATTGCCCCCAACAACACTAACTATTTTGTCCCCAGCAGTATTTATTTTATGACTTGTAAAATTTGTTTTTGGTGTTGCTGTTCTATTAAATGGCCTTCTAATAGTTGAATGAGACATATAAAAGTTATTTCTGTCTAGTAGTATTAACTTTCTTAGCAGTACTAGTTGCTGCTGCTTGACTAGAAAGATTTTGTCTAGGAGCATTAACTGGAAATATGCTAGTTTTAGTTAGTACTACTTTTGGAACAAACTTGTTTTGGTGATTCAATCTTTGCACATTGTTCCACACTGGTCTGTTCTCCCCTTGACCAGTACCCTTACCCTTCTGTTTGTTCAATTCAACCTGTTTAGCCATTCTTTTCTCATGGAAGTCACAATCTCTAATAAGATGGCTAAATCTACCACATACAAAGCATGCTTTTTTAGTGAAACCATATCCCAAACTCAGTTTTTTAGACATTAAACCATTCCAGTCTCTCTTGTCAGCTTTAGGACTTGGACTACATGTGTTTTGTTCTTTAACAGTTTCCCTAGGAGTTTTTACATGCTTAACAGTATTAACAAAAGCAAAACTAGGTTTTTCTTGTTCTTTTGAAGGTTTAATCACATATTCATCATCACTGTCTGACTCATACTCCTCAATAATAGGAGCATCATACCAAACTTTAGGTTTACTGACAACTTTGGGTTCATTTACAGCTGGTTTAGGCACAGATTCAAGTGTTTCTACACTAGAATTAGATTCACAAGAGACAGAATCACTGATATTACCAACATATTCACTAGTTTTAGACTATTTTAGACCATATGTAAAATTTGACTCATCTATTCCAATATCAGATTTAGGAGGCATATAGATCCCTGTCATTGGACGGGGAACTGCATGCATTCCTTCAAATTTTACAAATCTATCATACACAGAACTATCTTCTACATCACTAGACCTAATGTCAAATACACTTTCAAGAACTTCATTTTCATAACTTAAAACACCTTCATGTATTTGATCTCCATACCCAAGCTCAGATTTGTCCTTAGCACTCATCTGACTATTTAGTAGTTTACTAAGACCTTTAGAAGAACTTTAAAAATTTTCAAGTTTGGTTTTTAATTCTTCTTTTTCTTTTACAGCTTCTGCTAATAATTTCTTATGATATATGAGCACATTAGTTTTATCATCTAAATCAATTTTCATAAACCTAATTTTTTCTTCATAAACAAGTTGATTTTTCTGATGACAGACTAATTGAGCTTCTACCTTTTTTAAAGCTTGAGTATAGGCTTGAATTTCTATATTAGCATCACCAAGTTGCTCCCTTTGCTCATCATATAATTTCTTAAGCTTAGCATAAGATTCCTCACATTCTTTTAAACAAGATGTTACCTTAGTGTTCGAGCCTGAATTGGTGTAAGCCATCAAAGCAAAGTTCTCTAGCTCATCTTCTGCATGACCAGTCCAATCGACACCATCCCCATCAAGAGTTACCAAAGCCTTAGGTTCCTTTTGTTTTCCAGGTCTCCTCCCGTTGTCTTTTGCTTTATATCCAGTGTTCCCTGTATCTCTCCTTCGGGCTTCTTGATTTCCTTTTAATCTGCATTCTCTAGCAAAGTGCCCTGTGTTGTGGCAATTAAAGCACCTAACTTTGGTCTTGTCAAAACCAACAGGTTCCTTGGCATCAAAATGCAGTTTTCTCACTGTCTTCTTGTAAAACTTCTTCAATCTCATAGAAATCATGGCCACTTGCCATTTCAAATCCATCTCTTTTAGATCAAACTCATTGACCTGTTCAAGATCCTCATGATCCAATTGTGGACCACTGGATTGATTAGCAAAGAAAGAGTACACGAGTTCATCAGTGTATAACAAAGAGCCTTCCCTTTGTGAGTTATGGCCAGAAGAAGTAAAAACACCATAAGAGTACTAACATCATTAGTACTGCTAGTGCTTTCAGAAGAAATAAACGCCACATTCTGTGTGCTGGACGATGATACAATAGAGCCTTTAACATCAGACTCAAAGACTCTAAGATTGTTATAAAGATCATCAAAACTAAGAGTATCTACTCCTGGCTTGGTCCTCATAATCAAGGATACTTGGGACCAGGAAGCAGGTAAAGACCTAAGAAACTTCTGATTGTCATCTTCAGTGGAGACACTTGCACCATGAATCTCAAGTTGACTCAGAAGACTCTGAAACCTGTCATAACCTTTGTGCAATCCTTCTGAGTTGGATACAGAAAAATTTTCAAATTGTTGCTTGAGAATGTATTTCTGCATCTTCGTAGATTCACATTGCCACCAAATATGGATTTGATAGCTTCCCACATCTCTTTAGCATCAGTCATTTTGTGAAATTTTACTAAATGGTCTTTTGGTATAGACATGAGCAAGGTAGTCCTTGCTTTTCTTTCTCTCTCTCTTTAGCCAAAATCTCTTTAGTGGTTTTAGGAGGCCGAACCCTTATTTGTCCATTTATATCTGTTGAGACTTGTACTGGACCATTTCCCTTTTGTATGACTTCCCATATAGGATAGTCTGTATGCCCCAAGTAATGTTCCATTTTCATGGCTTATATGTCATACTCACCTTTCTTCAGAATATGGAGTTTAATGGTTGACAGAGTGTGAGGGGTTTGTTGTGTTGGTGGAATGTTAGCATTTTCATTATGAATTTCCTCTTCTCCTGCCATTGAATACATCTAAAAGTTAAAGGTTTATAACAGATCTGTTTTGGTTCTTCTTACTCTCAATAAGCTCTGATACCACTTGTTGATCCCAATCTGAATAGATCTTTCTAGCCTGTTAAGGGTGGTAGCCAATCTGGATAGATCCAAACTAACTACAAGAGAAACAATGACTATAAACAATATAATTTATGCGGAAACTAACTTATACTGCTAAGAAGAACAATGAATAAAACAGAACTTTGATTACTATTAATCTGCTATGTTACAGAATACTAACTATGAATATTTGTGAAACTTGTATATCTAACTAGTGTCGTAGGGTTCCTTTTATACATCAAGGAAACCCTAATGGGCTTACTAAACGCGTTACGTGATCATGCATATCTATTCCTAATATATCTCATGCATGTCACTTAAGCAGTACTATCTATATATGCTAGCAGTACTAACTTACTACTAACAGTACTAACTCTACTACAAGTACTAACATATATACTGGCAGTACTAACTAACTAATACTAACAGTACTAACTCAGGAAAACATAATTCCTAACATTACGGTAACGATTTTAACAACCGGAGAGTACGTTTCATCATAGTATATGCCTTGCCTTTAGTTGTATCCTTTGGCAACTAATCTGGCTTTAAATCTCTCAATCTCCACGGTTGATTTGTATTTGGTTTTGTATATCCATTTGCACCTAATGGGTTTTTTACCAGGAGGCAGTTCAGTGATGTCCTGTGTTTCGTGTCTGTGAAGAGCCTCTATTTCTTCATTCATGACCGCAACCCAATCTTTGTTGGTGCAAGACTCTTAAAAGTTTCTGGGCTTGATGTGTTTGTTTAAGTTGGTTGAAAAACAATAGTTTTCTTCACTTAGATTGGAGTAATTGACATGTTTGTTTACGCCATACTTGACCTTATCATCAAGAACATAGTCCGAGAGTTTTGTAGGCAGTTTGGAGGTCCTAGAAGATTTTCTAAGATTTGGTTAATCACTATTAACAGTAGTGATGTTGTGATTGTCCTCAAAAGTAAAAGATTACTCCATGATAAAGTCATTATAGGGTGAGGTTTCTAACTTTCTATCGGTTTCAACATTGAAGTCCTCGAGTGAAGTGGAATCAGTATCACTGGCATCCTCACTTGTGCCTTCAGGAGCAAGAGAGTTTTCATTGTCACCATGAGAATCAATCTCTGCATCATCATCGAACAATAACTTCGCAGGTTTTTTAATTAGAAAATAAAGGGTATCAAAAAAATTTAAAGTAATGACTTGAGAGATTTTAGATGAAGTAGTTGGAGTAGCATCAGTTTGTTTTTTCATTTTCAAAGGAAATATATTTTCATAAAATTTGACATCTCTCGAATAGAACATGTTTTTATTTCTAAACTGTATATATTATACCCCTTTTTGATTTGAATGTCCTACAAAGACACATATTTCAGATCCTTTTGAAAACTTGTCATGATTGTTTAAAACAGTTGCAAAGCAGAGACAACTAAAGGATCTCAAATGGTGAATATTTAGGTTTTTGCCAAACACCAACTCATACGAACACAAACCTTTTAACACAGAGGAGGGAAGTGTATTGATAAGGTAAGTGGCAGTGAGCACACATTCACTTCATAAGTAAAGAGGAATCCCTCCTGAAATAGTAGAGAACGAGCAACATTAAAAAGGTGTTTATGTTTGCTTTCAGCAACCCCATTTTGTTGAGGGGTGTAAGCATACGAGGTCTGGTGAATAATTCCATGTTGTTTAATCGGTACTGCGCGTGCAACGTACATGACCCAGATTATGGTCTTTTGTTAGGCTTAATCGGTTAGGCCCTTTGGTACTCATTCATCTTTTTAATAGATAGTAGCTGACGCGATGATGATTACTTTATGCGTTCAGTTTTTATAGAGTGTTGTTTACCGGTTCTCGTCTCTTGGCATGGTAACCACTCGCGGGCTATGGTTGCAGCCATTGCCGGTGTTCGGTACCACCTTTACATCTGCAGATCTCAATTTACCATAGTTTAATGACAAACTATTCATTGTTTTGTATCAGTCTAAAACTATTGTGATGGTTATTATACGGTTCCAAAAAAAGATACATGGTACATATGCAGATCGTGTGCCTTTCATCTTTTTTCTAGGTCGTTTACTGATCAATGCTAAGTTCGGTCAGAGCTAGAAAAGCACCAGGGTTATTTGAGAAACGTCAATCATGATGTTTTAGCCCAGCAACTACCAAAAATATTTACCCACTTTGAAACTCATTTGGGTACTGCGCGTGCAACGTACATGACCCATATTATGGTCTTTTGTTGGGCTTAATCGGTTAGGCCCTTTGGTACTCATTCATCTTTTTAATAGATAGTAGCTGACGCGATGATGATTACTTTCTGCGTTCAGTTTTTACAGAGTGTTGCTTACCAGTTCTCGTCTCTTGGCATGGTAGCCACTCGCGGGCTATGGTTGCAGCCATTGCCGGTGTTCGGTACCACCTTTACATCTGTAGATCTAAGCCTCAATTTACCATAGTTTAATGACAAATTATTCATCGTTTTGTATAAGTCTAAAACTATTGTGATGGTTATTATACGGCTCCAAAAAAAGATACATGGTATACATGCAGATCGTGTGCTTTTTATCTTTTTTCTGGGTCGTTTACTGATCAATGCTAAGTCCGGTCAGAGCTAGAAAAGACACCAGGGTTATTTGAGAAACATCAATCACGATGTTTTGGTGACTGTAAACTTGGGCGATGATGATTACTTTCTGCGTTGAATTTTTACGAAGTGTCGTTTACCAACTCCTGTCTTTGGGCAGGGCGACCACTCCCATGTTGTGGTTGCAACCATCAACAGTGTAGGGTACCACCTTTGTGTATGTAGATCTGAGCCTCATTTTTTTTTACAGCTTTGCAACTTACCGTCCAGTTTTCCTGTGGCATTCAATTGTTCGTATTAAGCGATAGCCTTCGACGAGAGCTCTATTTACCGCTCTCACTTGATCGGGGCACCTGCTGCCACCGGAGCATTGATCAATAAGTTAGGAAAAGTGCGATGACGACTATGTGGATGTGTATTTTGATTTAATTATTTTAATTTTTTATGACTTACATAATCAACTCTTTTATTAGTTTCCTGCTTTTGCAACTTTCCGTCCAACTTTCCCGTGTGATCAACTGTTTCTATTAAGTAAAAGCCTTCGACGCGAGCCCCGTTTAACGCTCCTACTTAATAGGGACATCTGGTCTCACGGGAACTTTGGACCGGGAGTTAGAAAAAAGCGTGTGAACCTAAGTTTAACGCTCTTAGTTAACAAGTGCAACTGGTCCTATGAGAACCGTGTACAGAAGTTAGCATGATACGTGAAATACCAATTAGACATGACAATGACAGTGCAAGCGGTAAATGAATTTCTATTTTGATATGGTGTAATGGTTAGTACACTATTTTTATACCAATCGTCGTTCAGAATGACAAAAAACCAATATCACTGATAGATAGCACCTACTTAAAGAGATAGGAAATCAAAGAGGAGGTCGTGACATTAAAATTTGGTCCAAATTACGTCTTGCCATCTCCTCTTTATTTCCCGTCTTCCTTTATGTGAGTCTGATGTATCACTAATCCTAGCTTTTTGTTGATCTGAACGTTGCCAACTATCAAAAAATAGCTTTACGAATCATTCATATCAAAACCGAAATGCATTTATCACTTTCATTGTCACTGTCATCTCTAAATGTCTACTTCGTGTGACAACACAAAGGAAATGAATAAAACAAAAAAACTACATCAAAAAAGCCCCGAGGCAACACGCGAGCGTTAACCTTCTCGTTATAGCAATTTAACCTGTGCTTTCATTTTCACTTCCGTCACTAGTATTTCAACGAGTTTTGGAATCTAATATTCTAACAATTTCTCTTATTCAACAATTTTTATATCCCTATGTTCTATTATGTTTGATAAAAAGATATTTTATGGTGCGTTTAGTTGTAGAGAAATTTCTTTTAACTTTTTTATTATAATTTCTTCAGAAACAAAGAAGGGTTTTTATCCCTAAAAATATAGTATATATATGTAGATAATGCGTTTAGATGATACTTTTTAAGAAATTGAAAAATGGAAAAGGATGTAAAAAAATAAAAGGAAAATTATTGGAAAGAGTAAAGAGCTATTTCCTAAATTCTAGTTATCTTTAGAAAATGAGAATTTTTATTATTTTAGAAAAATAATTGAAAAATGTGTGATTAAACGATTTTTTAGTTTTTTCAATTTCTAATAGCTCAGTTGGCCCATCAAGGGTGTTTTTGGGTAGGTTGTTACCACATGCGAGAGGTCTCAGGTTCGAGTCTCTACTGTGAAATCGAATAACTAACTTAGTAACTGTATTAACTCGCCGTATCAAAAAAAAAAAAAGAATTCTTAAAAAATTAGAGTATTTTTCACCAACTACATACACTCTTACTTTCTCCATTCCAGTTAAATGTTTATATCATTGTCTTATAAAGTCGTCTCAAAATATCTTGCTATTTTCATATTTTAACTTATACAAAAAGTACTAACCACTTATGAAAACATATTATAAATATACACATTTACGACAAAAACGAAGTCGTTTTGACTACGGGCCGACTTCGGGCCTAACTTGCTACAGTAATGGGCTCTCATTTTGGGCCAGCCCGATTTTGTTTTTGTTTTTGTTATTTTTTTTAATTTGTATGCACAAAGTAGGACGGAAAAAAATATTACAAAAGTTTCGATTTATTCAAATAAAAAAAATACCCGCGGAAACATCTTCGATATCTAATAACTTTAAAATTATCGATATAGTCACAAACGTTTTTAATTTATAATGTAATGTTTTATTAAATTTTTTAATAAAAAAATAGGTATAATGGTGAGAGGTATTGTGATTGATAATAGTAAAGTGTGAGGGTGAGTGAAAATAAAAAATAGGAGAGGGAAAACTGATGTGACGCTGATGTGTCCGGTAAGGATGGGGTTTTTGGTGTGACTGATGTTTGTAGGCGTTGAGGACACGCCGGTTGAAACAAGAATCAAGCAAGAAAATGAGTGGTTAAGAAAGTATTGGACATAGGAATTGTGCAGCTGTTCCCGTACTCTTGGATTTGCTCATTTGTGGAAACTTCTCATCTTTTTGCCTTTCCCTTTTTCATCATTATATGACTTTCCATCATTGCCCTTTATCATCCTTCAAATTTACAACCACATCCCTTTCACACAAAACAAAACAAAAAAGAAACAATTTTATTTAGGCTTCTCCTCTAAATCACCATTTGTACCCTCCCGGGTTTTTTTTTTGTATTTTATTTTTTTTTGCATTTTTATAATTTTGTATATGTTATAAAACAGTGACATGGAAAAAACGGAACGAAAAATATAAAGTTTAACAGGTCAAAAGTATGAAACTGTCAAAAAATGGCTTTTTATTTGTTTTTTCCGTGTCACAGTTTTAAAAAACTTTTGACAGTTTCATACTTTTGACATGTTAAACTTTATATTTTTCGTTCCGTTTTTTTCGTGTCACAGTTTTATAACATATACAAAATAATAAAAATACAAAAAAATAAAATACAAAAAAAACCAAAAAAAACCCGAGGGTACAAATGGTGATTTAGGGGGCGTACATATATCATAAGCGTTTTATTTATCTTTACAACCATATATCCCATAATGAACATGGCTTGTTATCATAGGCCATAGCCCAATCTACATGGTCAATATTGTGGGGTTATTCTAGTAACTATAAAGAATAACATTATATATCCAAAAATGTAAGCTCTTTGCGACTGTTGATAACCTAATATTCGTACATTCTACTAATAGGTTTGTTTGTAATAATTCACTTCCACATACGTATGATATAATGTGATAGTTGTGTTTTTGCTATAAGTTTTAGTTGATATATATGAAACCAGAATCAAATATAGCTGACTGCATAATTTTTTTGTCACATTATATAATAGATTTAAAAAGTGAATGAAAACGAAGAATTCATAAAAACGATAAATATGTGTTTAGGTCACGTAAATATGCGTTTAATTTAATCTTTAGTGTCTAAGGAACTACAAGTTAGAAATTTATCTAAGCTTAAGTTTGATCAACATTTTTGCGACGCCTGTAAAATTAGAAAACAAGCTCACGCTAGTCACAAAGCTAAGAACATTGTCTCAATGACTAGATGTTTAGAACTTTACACATGGATTTATTGGGTCCATCCGTCATACGGAGTTATGGAGAAAATCGTTACACATTAGTAATAGTAGATGACTATTTTAGGTTTACATGGACAAGTTTTAAAAAAAAAACTGAGGCTTTCGAGCAATTCGAAATATTTAGTAAAAAGGTCCAAAATCAATTAGGTTGTTCAATAGTCTCCATTAGGACGGATCATGGTCAAAAATTTGACAATGAAGTGCAATTCAAAGATTATTGTGACTCTAATGGGATTACTCACAACTTCTCCGCTCTACGCACTCCACGATCAAATGGGGTTGTAGAAAAGAAAAATCTCACTTTACAAGAAATGAGTAGAACCATATTAAATGAACAATCCATACCACAAAAATTCTGGTGCAACGCGATAGACACCTCAACTACATACTCAATAGGATTTTGATTAGACCCATCTTAGAAAAAACACCATACGAGATCTTAAGAGGTAGGAAACCTACTATAGATTATTTCAAAGTATTTGAAAGCAAGTGTTTCATTTTAAATACGAAAGATTACCTCACCAAGTTTGAACCAAAGTCATACGAATGTGTTTTCTTAGGTTACTCTCAAAATAGTAAAGCCTACATCATTCTTAACAAACACATGATGAAAGTCAAAAAGTCCTTAAATATGACATTCAATGAAAGTCCTCTCTTGTCTAAAACATCACCCTTGGTGGATGATGATTTAATTAAAGAAGAAGCCATTGAGGTTAGTGGCAAGAAACCCTTAGGAAACGATATTGAAGATAAAACTTTAGAAATTGACGAAATTGTCAATATTAAGGAATCTAAGAATCATCCGTTAGACAACGTTAGAGTAAATTTAAATCAAAAGAACTCTTAGATCCCAATGCAAGAGTAATTTCTTTTGTTTTCTTTCAACAACAGAACCTAAAAATGCCGGTGAAGCGTTAAAGGACGAAAGCTGGGTAGTCGCCATGCAAGAAGAGTTAAATCCCGCAAATAATGTTTGAGAGTTAGTACCATAACCTAAGTATTTGACAATTATAGGAACCAAACGGGTATTTAGAAATAAGTTTGTTAATACAAATAATGTCTAAAAACGTTATTTATATTTTTCGACCTCTCAACGTTTTGATAATAAAAAAATGTAAAAACGTTTACAATATAAATAAACGTTTACAAATTATCAAATGTAAAATTTTATTTCTAAGATTAGTGATCACTTAAGGTATGAACAAACAAAATAATTAAGCATGATTAGTGATCAAGAAAATATTTTTCTCTTAATCCTCACTTTTAATTCTACAAAAGTATTTTTTCAAAAATACATTTACGAAATATTTTCTAATTAAAAGAAAAGTTTTATTAAAAACTTAAAATTTGAAACTCAAAATATTCCCTCAAAATGGATGGTTCCATAACAGATACAACTTTCACCACAAAAAGACAAAAAAAGGGAGCGGAGTCTAGTGGCGGTCTCCTTATAGGCCTGACGGCCCCCTTATATATAAGGGACCGCTGGGACCGCCACCAGATGACCGTTGGGATTCTCTGCCTATAAATACTGCTCCATTCTCAGCAGAAAATTATTCATCTTTGCACGAAATTTTTCAGTCTTTTCTTTCTCTCTTTAAACCTTCTTTCTCTCACTAAAACTCTTGATCACTAACATACTTAGATCTTGTTTCAAGTGATCTAATCTCTTCTTCTCATCTCTTCTCTCTCATTCAAGTGCAAGAGAAGAACACTCGTATTCGTCAAGAAACGAAGTGTTAATTAGTGATCATTCATCTTTTCTTCTAAGTTCCAAACTTCTATTGTATTTATCTTGTGTATTTGTGTGATTTGAATATTGTGTAGATCCGATAGTGTAGATCTTATGAGTGTGTATATCTTGTGAAGTAGTAGATTGGTTCTAGCTAAGATTAGGACTCGACATTTAGCTTAGTGTCAGAAAATAACGTAAGCGACGTGTAAACGATTTTCTTCGCCTAAAGGGAGCTTGTTGACATAGTGAAATCTCGAGTCGGATACCCGGGGAGTGGAGTAGGGCGAAGTGGTGCTTCGTAGCCGAACCATTATAAAATCTCGATGTCTTGGTTTGGTTATTTCTTTCCTTATCTCTTTACATTATTATTGTTCTTATTTAGTTTTCGTTTAGATAGTTATTGCATGTTCATATTGTGATTTGATTGAACATATAACTCGGATCTATACATTTTTGAAAGTAAACCTTTAAACCGTAAAACAAACGTGTAAACTATTCAACCCCCCTTCTAGTTTCCACAATTGGTATCAAGAGCAAGGTTACTCAAGATTTTTAAAATATACTGTATTTTAAAGCTTGGATCGGTATATGGATTCCGACAAATATATAGAAGGGCAATCTATGCAAAGACCACCACTCTTTAAAAGTGATAGTTTTATTTATTGGAAAAATAGATTTGAGACACATGTTAAATTAAAAGATCTAGATCTTTGGCATGTTATTACCAATGGTGATTTTTAACCCATTGTACAAAATTCGAAAACCAAATTAGATGAGGTTATCCCTTTTGAAAAACAAACCGATGATCTCAAAAAGAGACTTGCGAAAAATAATAAAGCCAAAATGGTTATTTACAATGCTTTGCCAAGAAAAGAATATGAAAGAATTTTCATGTGTAAAACGGCAATTTTTTTTTGAAAAACTTTGTTAATCATCCATAAAGGAAATAGCCAAGTCAAAGATAATAAGATCGACCTTTTGGTTCAACAATATGAACAATTCGTCATTTCCAAAGACGAATCTATAGATAGTGCTTTTGCTAGATTTAATACTATTATTACTAGTCTTAAAGCTCTTGATGAAGGTTATTCTAGTAAGAACTACGTAAGGAAGTTTCTTAGGGCTCTACATCCTAAATGGAGAGCAAAGGTCACGACGATTGAAGAGTCAAAAGACTTAACGTCACTATCTCTTGATGAACTTATCGGGAACCTCAAAGTTCACGAAATGATCATCAAGAAAGATTCCAAAATAGTCAAAGCAAAAGTTGAAAGGAAATCTATTGCTTTAAAGGCTAAGAAAGAATCTAGTGATGAAGAGTGTTCGACTTTCGGTAGTGAAGACGAAGAGTACGCCATGGCGGTAAGAGACTTCAAGAAGTTCTTTAAAAGAAGAGGTAGATTCGTGAGGCAACCTCGGAACGACAAAAAGACGTTCCAAAGAAGCCGTGATGACAAGAACAGTAAAAGTGATAGAAAATGCTTTAGATGCGGCGATCCAAATCATCTTATTGGAGAATGTCCAAAACCACCGAAAGATAAGAACCAAAGAGCTTTTGTCGGAGGCTCTTGGAGCGATAGCGGTGAAGAAGATGATGAGAAGGTCAAAGATGAAACGTGTCTTGTAGCTCATGCATCAAGTGAGGTATGTTCCGAATCCTCCTACTTTAGTGATGAAAATTCATCAATTGATGATTTAGCTTTAGACAATGAATATGATAAATTATGCAAAATGAGTCTAAAGATAATCACTAAGAACAAAAGGTTAAAAGCTACTGAAAATAGTCTAGAAAATGAGTATAGAAAATTAAAAGATAAATTGTCCATACTCGAGAAAAAAAAGGAGTTGATCTCGATTGTGCAAAGTGTCATGCACTTAAAATTGAGAATGAAAAGCTCAAAGAAGAATCCACTAGATTAAACAAATTTAAAAAGAGTACACATTGCTTAAATGAAACGTTAAGTAATCAAAAATCCTCCGGTGATAAAGTAGGTTCAGGGTTTAATTCATTTGAAGCATCATCTAGTGGAACTAAGGAAATAAAATTTGTGAAAGCTCAGAAAAAGGCGTATTATGATGGAGGTCCCATAAATATGGGTGGCCCCCTAAATGACCAGGCGGCCCCTAAAATAATTATGGGACCGCCACCAGCAATGCTTGGATCTGAGAAAACCGTGTCTTTTCAAAAATTCATTTTGGGTCATAGACCAAAACACATAATTGTAAACAAAGCCAAAGTTCCCGTTGCTAGTGACAATGAAGTTAAACAATTCTATAAGCCATTGTCAAAACCCAGAGTTGGATTTTCGAAACCAAAATTTAGGTAAAAAACTCCACCTCCTAGAAAAGTTAATAATAATTATCCTCGTTCTAAAACACTGCAACCAAGAAGACATGTTGGTCGACAAAACCAACCTCATGGCTTTCCCATAACTTGGAACAACTTTTCGCGTCAAAGTTACATGCCATGGGAAATGTATCTTTCATTCTCACATCCCAATCAATTGCATTAAATGAAAGGGATGTTTGACACTAACAACTTTGGACCTATGAGTATTAGGGACCAAATATTTGAGTTATTGTCTTATATAAATAAATATGCCTTGGAGTCGACTTGGAACCCGACGAATGGATCAAGGATAGCGGATGCTCTAAACATATGACGGGCAACCGAAGCTCTTCTCCACTTACAAGGCATACAATGGAGATAACGTCATTTTTGGTAGTAATCTTCGCGGTAACATCATTGGCAAAGGTATGATTTCTAATGACTCTCTCAAAATAGATAATGTAGAACATGTTGATAACTTAGGATTTAATTAGCTAAGTATAGGACAAATATGTGACAGTAAGTGTAGAGTAACTTTCTCTAAACATGATAGTGAAATCATTAAGGACGGTAAAGTCATAGGTTGAGGTATTAGGAAGAAAAGCTTATATGTAATGAAATTAGGAAATAAGCCAAAGGATCACATTTGTCTAACAACGATTAATGAAAATTCCACCTTGTGGCATAGGAGATTAGGACACGCAGATATGCGTCTCATTCAATCGTTGGCCTCTAAGGATTAGTTAGAAACCTACCTAAGCTTAAGTTTGATCAACATTTTTGTGATGCTTATAAAATGGGAAAACAAGCTCACGCTAGTCACAAAGCTAAGAATGTAGTCTCAACGACTAGATGCTTAGAACTTCTCCATATGGATCTCTTCGGTCCATCCGCCGTACGAAGTTACAGAGGAAACCATTACACCC